>CAHIKZ030005310.1:1410000-1412500 GCA_903632075.3 Acanthosepion pharaonis
AAATGCAAACAGCAATGGCCTTCAGCTCTTGCAGTTTTGCAACGAGCACGATCCTGTGATTGGAAACACGTGGTTTCGTCAGAAAAAACAAATACAAAGGCACATGGCAACATCCACGTTCTAAACATTGGCACATGATTGATTATATTATTGTTCGTCGGCGTGATCTACAGGATCTTCACCATGTCCGAGTTATGAGAGGCGCTGAATGTTGGACGGATCATCGCCTGGTAAGAGCCAAAATGAAACTTAAAATCCGCCCCAAAGCACGACATAGCACCGCATCATGCACAAAAAAAGCAAAAAGACTTGAGGTCTTAAAATTTTTTCATCTTCCTGAAAGAAAGATCATCTTCCAGAATCCACTTACCTCTATCGAACTAGATGAAACAAATTTATGGGAGGATTTCAAAGTGAAAGTGCTTTCAGCGGCTCATTACATTTTAGGAGTTCAGAAAAAGAAGTGCCAAGACTGGTTTGATGAAAATTATGAGGAAACTGATGCATTTCTTGAAACAAAACGCAATCTTTTCCAGAAAACCTTGTCATCAAGTCTATCTAACCAAGCAAAAATGGAAGCTACAAAAACATACAATGATTTCCAAAAAGTGGCACAAACACGTATGCGCGAAATCCAACTTGCACAACTTGCAGCAAATAGTAAAAACTCGAGATTGTTTTACCAAATAATCAAAGAGCTCTATGGTCGACAGAAATCAACTTTTGCTCCTCTCAAATCAAAAGACGGTACCATATTGAGACAACCAGAGGATATCAAGAAACGATGGTGTGAACATTATAGCGAACTCCTTAATCGCCATCCAGTCGTTGATGAATCTGTACTAGATCTCATTAAGCAACACGGGCCAATTATGGCTTTTGATGAAGTACCTTCCAGAGGTGAGATAGAAGTTTCTGTGAGTCAAATGAAAAACAACAAAGCACCAGGAATGGATGGTATAACAGTAGAGATTCTAAAGAATGGCGGTGAGAGAATGATCGATCTCCTGGAGCAAGTCATCCAAAATGCATGGGGAAGTGAAGTACCTCAGGACTGGAGAGATGCAATACTTGTGTCTTTGTATAAGAAGGGTTCCAGGTCGGACTGCGGCAATTTTAGGGGTATATCTTTGCTGTCTACTGTTGGAAAGGTTTTTTCAAGGATTATTTTAAATAGATTATTCCACACAATTGTCAATGGAATATTACCAGAATATGTGGTTTCCGAAGTGTGGTTTCCGTGCAAGCCGCGGCACTGTGGATATGATTTTCAGTGCTCGGCAATTGCAAGAGAAGTGCAAAGAACAAAATCTTCCGTTGTACCAATGTTTCATTGACTTATCAAAAGCATTTGACACCGTAAACAGATCAACTCTATGAAAGATCTCATCAAAGCTGGGCTGCCCTGAGAAATTTGTGGGTCGGATTCGTTCTCTTCATGACGAAATGAAGGCTAGAGTTAGCTTTAACGGCACTCTATCTGAAGAAATACCTATAAACAATGGGGTCAAACAGGGTGACATTTCTTCAGCCATGTTATTCAATATCTACTTCGCCATAGTCTTTCTCGTGGCCTTCTATGAAAACCCAAACGGTATTTACATCAGATATCGGACATCTGGCAGTGTATATAACGTCCGTAGACTGCTTTCTCAAACAAAAGTCTCTTCCTCATTGGTGAGGGAGCTGCTCTACGCGGATGACTGTGACATCGTTGCACATTCTGAAGATGAGCTGCAATGCTTTATGAACCATTTTGTATCTGCATATAAATCATTCGGTTTAAGGATCAACCAAAAAAAGACAGTGGTCATGTATGATCCAGCACCCGGATCACCCTATATGGAACCAACTATCTTCGTTGAAGGAAATAAATTAGACGCAGTACATTCTTTTGTATATCTTGACAGTACCCTCTCTGAAGGATGCAGCCTCAACAGAGAAATCTCTTTCCGCATTGAAAGGGCATCTTGGTCTTTTTCAGCACTTAAAAACGTGTGTGGTCCCAGCATGGTATCACGTTACATACGAAAATCATTGTGTATAAAGTATGTGTTTTGACAGCCCTCCTGTATGCAAGCGAAACATGGACACTCTATAAACATCAAATAAAACTTCTTGAGGGTTTCCATCAACGATACTTCATATCACATGGCAGTCCCATGTCTCAGATACAGAAGTATTAGAGAAAGCAGGGCTACCAAGCATTCAGTCGATGGTAATGAAAAATTGTCTCCGATGGGTCGGTCACATTGTCATCACATTTGGATGACAGTCGTCTACCAAAATGGCTGTTCTATGGTGAAATGTGGGAAGGAAAGAGAAATGCATCAAAGCCGAAGAAGAGATTTAAGGACACAATAAAATCTTATCTGAAAAAATCTGTAGACCAATGGGAAAAATGGCTTTGGATAGAAGTGGCGGAAACTAATTCACGAAAGCATTGAGTCCTTTGAGAATAGCAGTATGCAGTACAGTACCTACAAACGTCTGATTCGTA
>CAHIKZ030005310.1:1415000-1425000 GCA_903632075.3 Acanthosepion pharaonis
AGAAAACAAGACTATGTCGCCCCAAATATGCTTGCCAATGTCTACAGTAACACCATGCGAAATGAAGGCCAGGCTCCTAAATGCAAAAATAAATCAGATAAAACTATATATAAGACAACGTACAAAAAGCCATAACTTGAACAAAAATGTGGCAAAAATGAAAAGACACAATATGACAGATAATGAGATACAAACTAAAATAAATGAGATACGAAATAATGATCTGTCAGGAAATAAAACGGAGGAATCTAGCTTCGACATAAACAACTGTACTGATACAGATTCTGTCACTGACAAAGATGAATGAAACAAGATTAGGGTAGAATTCTTTTAAAACGACAGATTTGAAATCACAGAAGCAAAAAACCACATAATTCAAATACTCAACTGAGTTGTCGCATACAAATGTTAGAACGGGACTGGCTTCAAGGAATTCACATGACAAAGTCCCGAGGTAAACATACTGTGCAAACTTATAACGCTGCATTGCAAACGTTGTTAAGGGACAGACAATTGGAAAACATCAGAGTAAAAATGATATATATAATATATATATATATATATATATATATATATATATATATATATATATATATATATATATATAAAGACTTTAGCAGCTACTGGAAAGTTAATGTCCAGACAAAGAAAAGCTCAAACTACAGAGAAAAAGAGCCCGCTTGGAAGGCAAAATTAAATCGCTAATTTGGGGAAATCAGATGTTAATTATCGATACTCAAGAAAGGAAGATCAAGAGCCAATATAAAATTGAATCAGTAAATGAAACTTCACAAATGAAGGAAATACTTAAACAAAAACAGGAATTAAAAGCGCAGAGGGCAAGATGATATGAAAAGCGTTGTAGGTTCTATCGGTAAAATAAGGTATTTCAAACGGACCACAGAGGTAATTGGAAAAGAAGTCAAAAAGCCGCCATCTATTGGGAAAAGTGCAAAACTTTTGAGAAAAGGAGTATAATCCCAATGAAGAGTTCACAAAACCAGAACAAAACAGAATGAAAAATATAAGCAAGAATAATATAAGGGAATCTTTAACAAATCCTCAACACAGATATCCCCAGGAAATGACAAGGTACCCAATTTTTGGTTGTTCCATATGTGATAAACCCATAACCCCCTTGAACAAACTTTATCAATGCTAATTAATAGCCCCAATGAAATTCCAGAATGGATTATTGAATATATTACATATCTCCTATGGGTGAAACAGATTATCCAAAAATTATACTCAAATAACATGTCTGTCCACCACATATAAATTGATGACGTCTGTCTTGACGAACTATACTTACTCTTTTTTCGATGGAAACAGCATTCTTCCTCTGTAACAGAAGGAATATTGAAGAGTTCCCGATGGTTGTTGCAACCATCAACAATTGATAAATAAAATGAACCTGGAAAATTCCAGGAAACTAGGTAGAAATATCAGCACAGCGTCGATAGTTACCACAAAGTCTTTGATATTGTCCCACACTCTTGGATCCTTAAGACTTTGGAAATGTATAAAGTCTGCTCGGTGATAGTAACTTTCCTTAAATATAGCGGGAAACTGTGGAAAACCACATTATGCTTAAATCAAACTGAAGACACTGCCTCTTCCAGTCATCTGAATATCCGACGAGGAGTCTTTCAAGTAGACTATGTCACTCTTGTTTTTTATGCAGTTAATCTCCTTTTCGCCAAACTAAATAGTAATAATAGATACAAAACAAACAAGAAAGTATTTAATCATTTATTTTACATAGATGATCTCAAATTCTTTGCCGAAGATGACGATGAATTGAAAGATTACCTCAATACAGAAAAATGTTTCACTGGTGAAATCGGTATGGATTTTGGATTAGATAAATGTGCAAAAGTAAGATTCACGAGAGGGAGACTTACAGAAACGCTGTCAACAGATCTAGATTTCCGTCGCAATGATTATGGAACTGGAACAAGATGAAGCCTATAAATACCTAGGAATCAGCGAAGGAGATGGAATAAAGCATACACAAATGAAGGAGAGAGTAAGAAAAGAAAAAGTACAGTCGTGTGCGTCTAGTGCTAAATACCGAGTTGAATTCACAAAATTCACAGAATATTAGCTTTAAACACTTTGGTTGTCCCTACATTCTTTGCAGTTCCAACATCTTTGGATCATACCTGACATCAATCAAATTAATTCCAAAACGTGAACGCTTCTCATTTACCACCGGATGCATCATCGTAAGATTGATGTTGATCGTCTGTATGTGCCCAGATCCGAAGTAGGCAGGAGATTATTTTAACTAGAACTATCTTACAAACTAAAACAATCGGTCTTCAAAGATACCTGAAACAACAGAAGACTGGATAATGATCTGCATCAAAGAAAATGAAAGAAATGAGAAACTTTATTCAGTAATAAAAGAAGCGGACACATTCAAAAAGGAATTTCAAGTGGGTGAAGAAGTGCAAATAAACCATAGCAGACCTACTGCAGTAAAAAAAAAAAAAAAAAAAAAAAGAAAGCAAAAGCAAATGCAATGTGCTAAATGCAGAAATGATGGTAAGATAAGCCTCTTCATGGTCAATACTCTACCCGTACCAAACAAGCTGATGTAGACAGACCCCGCACCAATCAGTGGCTACGTAGTGTAGTGTTAAAAGCTGAAACCAAATGTTTTATTCTTACTGAATGTGACCAATGCTTGCGAGCTAGAAATTACCAAGCACACGTAACAGAAAAAATGTGTTAGCCGAAAATGCAGATTCCATGATAAATATCCAGAAACAATTGACCATATTGTATCAGGTTGCGCACCAAGTGAATAATAATAATAGTAATAATCATGAAAGATAAAGTAAGAAAAGAATACTACAGTCGTGTTCGTCTGGAGTTAAATACCGAGTTGCATTCACAAAATAGAATATCAGTCATGAACACCTTGGCTGTCCATGTAGTGTACTACAGTTTCAACATACTTAATTGGATCATAGCTGACATTAAGCAAATAGATGTCAAAACGAGAAAGCTTCTCATACCGCATACCTCGTCCTAAAGCTGATTTCGATCGTCTGTATGTGCCCAGATCCGAAGAAGAGAGACGATTAGTTCAACTAGAACTGTCTTATAAAAACCACAATAATTTATCTTCAAAGATACCTGGGAACTATTGAAGAGTGGCTGGTGATCTGTGTCAAAGAGCACGAAAGAAATAAGAAACTATATTCAGTAATAAAGGAAGTCAACAAATTAAACAAAAAATTTCAAGTGGGTGACGAAATACAAATAACCCATAATAGACCTACTGCTATGGCAAAGAAACCGAAAAAAGAAAGCAAAAGCAAATGCAATGTGCCAAATGCAGAAACGATGGCAAGAAAAGCCTCTACATAGTCAATACTCTACCCGTACCAAACAAGCTGATGTAGACAGATCCCGTACCAATCAGTGGTTACATAGTGCAGGATTAAAAGCTGAAACTGAAGTTTTTATTTTTGCTGCACAGGACCAATGCTTGCTAACTGGAAATTACCATCACACACACTGAAAAATTATGTGGACCGAAAATACAAATACTGTGATAAATATCCAGAAATAGTTTACCATCTTTTATCAGCGGCCACTGAATATAAAACACAATTCGACATGATAGAATGAGCTAACATCTGACCTGGAAAATATGTAACTTCTACGGAAAGGAAACCAGAAGAAATTGGTATGACCATCACCCAGACCCGGTTATAGAGATAGGAACTGTAACAATTTTATGGGACTTTATAATACACACAGACAGAACAATTCAAGCTAATCGGTCAGGCATCGTGATTAAAGACCACAAAAAAACAGAATATGATTTCTATTTACACGGCTGTTTCTTTGAAGATTTTTAAAAACTATCAAAATACAAGGATCTTGAAGTGAAAATTTAAGAAATGTGGCATACAAAAACATCAGTAGTTCCAATTGTATTTAGAGGCATCGGACTGATTGGAAACGGTTCCGATAGATTCATTGAAGGGATTCTTGATAATCCATGCCTTAAAGAAATACACAAAATTTTACTCACAAGTACGGCTCATACGAAGAGCTTTATCTATGTAAAATATATGTGATCTTAGGTTTCTTTTATTGTTTTGTGTTTTGTTTTATTGTTTTATTTTACAAAACAAAAGATCAGTGGTAAATGTTATGACGCCATTTTTGACCTTAGGTCTCTGGTTGGCACCCGGAAAATCGGTTTACAACAGAAATCCATGGAAATACGTAGAAACATTGTTGTTTTTTGAATTATTATACTTGGTTGATACAATTTGTTTTGTATGTCAAACTTGAATTCGTACGTCAAACAAATTACACACGAAAAGTTTTTATTCATCAAAATACGACATCGTTGACTGTTGCCATCGCTGTGCCAGAAGCTCTTTTGCATGCTTATACTACTTGGCTGGTTTAGAAGCAAAATTCTCTCTGTATCCGCTTTCAACCTCTTCCATATTGTTGAACGTCCATCCACCTAGGAAATGAGCCATGTTTCGGAAAACGTGCTTGTTTTATGGTGAAAGGCCTAGAATGCATGCAGGTTGAGATAGCACTTGCAGCACCTCCCAGGGTATGAAAATGTGCAGCTTCCTCACATTGTCACACCCTAGGAGTGTGTGTCTTCGATTGACCAATGCAGGATAGCGACCTTTCAAAGCATCGTATATTTGCTACAGTTGTTGAGTGTAAAGGTCAGCGTTCACAGCATGACAAGTTCAGTGCAACAACCTCTAGAAATTCCACCAAGCACACGACATGGCCTTCCGTTCACACTTCTCTTGTTTGACAACAGATTTTGAAGCCTGGCCGGAATGAAGCCACTGATTTCTCTTAAGATTACAAAAATAGATCCATTTTTAATACCAGGTTACATTTCGACGCCAGAAAAAAAAAAAAAAAAAAAAAAACAGGCGTCTTGAAGATTTTCTAGTCTTTGATCAGTTCATGAGGAACTACTTGACAGCATCTGTTTACAAGGCTGAGCTTACGGAGGTATCGATTGATGGTACATTTTGAAAGACCAAATTCTGCCGACAATGTACGAATTCTTGTGGTTGGTTCTTGTTCAGCCATTTCAAGCAAAACCTCATCTTCCACATCAGAAGGTCTCTCTGACCTTGGTTTGTCTTCGAGGCTGGTGTCACCTTCCTTGAAACGTCTAAACCACGTTTCTTCACAGTTCCTGGGCTTGCCACATCATTAATTCATTTTCCCGCTGCCCTTTCACTCAATCAGTGGTTTAAAATGGACCCAATTGCAATTTTCCCACTACTCATTATCAAAGATTTAAAACAAAGGATAAACAATTAAAGTTTATATGTTATATATGAAAATAAAGAATAAACAATTGAATATGATTGGACAAAAAATTATATCAAATTAATATAACATGGAGATACAGCATCTGTGTATATATCTGAGATGAGGTATTTTAACTACTAACACTATTTACATCGTTTGGACTGTTGTCCTTATCTTTATTGCCATATTCACGAAGTTTTGACCGCTGTACGCTCCAACCTTCTTCAGTTGAATATCATATATTTTCCACTTAATAATCAAAATAGTCGCGGGTTGAATTTGAAATCGAGACGCCGTTTCCACTCGCCAAGTCTACAACCATTCCACTACTGCCACATAAAAATATATATATATATATATATATATATATATATATATATATATATATATATATATATATATATATATATATATATATATATATATATATATATGTGTGTGTGTGTGTGTGTAAAAAATCCGTGGGTATGTAATCCAAGTAGAGCATATTAATATAAAATATTAAAACTGATCCACAAAAGAGCTGAATATAATTTTTATTATAGTCCATATAAGTGAATTACAGTATATATATATATATATATATATATATATATATATATATATATATATATATATATACACGTTTCATTAAATAATATACACAAGTTTTGTCTATTTATTTTATATAAATTTTTTCATAACGTCTGATAACTTTAATAACATTGAACGAAGAAAGAAATTCACAATATTGATCCATAATTTTTAATACAATCTAAGCTTTCGGCTTACATAAGCCATTATCAAAGATGTCAATTACAACATATTAAGCAATATACGGACAAGACAGTGATGATAGTCTGTCATTGTTTACATAGATGATTTCTAAGCAACGATAAACACGTGCATATAAGACGCTAGAAGCAAAAGTCGCACCGCATCTCATGACGTCACACGAGAGTGAATTGGAGAAGTATGAAGTATGGGAAGCCGTTGGTATAAACCAATGGCTTCTGTTACCAATTATAGACATTTAAGAATATTTGTAGAGATGCCATAATTGATTTTGTTTAGGTTGGATTTCAACTGTTTGATGTATAATGCTTCAAGGATTTTTAGTTTTTGTCTATTGAATATATATATATATATATATATATATATATATATATATACCCTGTAGACCACTCTGTTTTGGGATATATGGCCGCATCCTGTCAATGCTAGGCGTTGGTTTCGTAACGCGTAGGTTTTTACAGATGAAATTGTTTCGTGTATGCTGAACAAATTTTAAATACACAGTTGTCATTCTAGATTGATTGCCAACCAAAGCAGGAAGAATAGCCGGATCGATGCCCTTCCAAAGATATGTGTGTGAAAGCGATTGCAATGGCCTCGGGTGGAATTTGAATTGGAGACGACAGTCTCGTTATCCGTTACAACTTCACTACGCGCCTCGCATCGATATTTCTTGGCAGAAAATTGTGTATCATAAAGAAGCGAAAATAAAGTGCAATTCTTCAATGCCGTACAAAAGAACTACAAAACCACTCGATTGAAATGACACCTGCGTAAATCCATTTTGATGACACGAAAATTTGAAGAGTCCTCAACTTAATACCTGATATCATGTAGCTATGTAATATTTGAGAAGTCTGAGATAAAATTGGTTAGTTTTTTTTTCTATATTATGCGAAATTTTTTGCGCGTCCTCTTTGAGAACATAGGCTTACGGCTACATCACGTTGACAAACACCCTGTTCCCTTGCTATTACTGTTTAAGCAACATCGACCATGGTCAGAACGCAGATGGGTGACCATTTGGGAATACCAGGTGCTGTAAGATTGGGTGTGAAGATGACATCATCGGCTACAGCACGTTGAAATATCGGTTCCTGTACGATCACCAAAGTTAAGCAACCTTGAGCCTGGTCAGTACCTAAATATCTGACCCTTTAGGAATATCAGGTGCCGTAAGCGTAGATGTGTGGGTGGCATGGCTTACGGCTACATCGCGTTGAAATACCGGTTCCTGTACGATCATCAAAGTTAAGCAAACCTAAACCTGGTCAGTACCTAAATGTCTGTCCGTTTGGTAATACCAGGTTCTGTAAGCTTGGATATGCGGGTGGCATGGATTACGGCTACATCACGTTGAAAAATACCCAATTCCCGTGCGAGTACTGGTTAAGCATCATCGACAGTGGTCAGTACCTATATGGATGACCATTTGGAAATACCAGATTCTGTAAGCTCGGGGTGGGGGTGCAATGGATGATGGCTCAAAATTGAAAAAAAAAAATTGAGAGACGGATTCCAACTCCAGTCCGGTTCGATACATTAACTTACACGCAAATTCCCCTGGAACTGATATGAATCCATCTATTCTCCCACCAGATATGGGTTAATTAATGATAAATGTATCACTAGAACTATTATTATTCCCCGACCGATAAATAAATAAAATTAAATAAAATTGCGTATAAATTATCTAGATTTCGGTGTTAAATAACTCATAAAGCTTGATATGCCGCTAAACACTAACAACGAACATCTTCCCAGATGGTATATCAAACCTCTTCTGCATTCAAGTGAGATATTCGCTAACTGTCCCACGTGGTCGGATGCGGCACAAGGCCAAGTTTATTGTGAGGTACCGAGCCCGTAGGCTCGGCCAAAAATTCCCCGTAGATTAAGCTCAGCTCTCCACATACGTGAACGTCCATTGGCCGAAATACTGGACTCATTTGATCAGAGATTTACCAAGAACGTACGCGGAATTCCTTCTTATATCTGCAACATTTAAATCAAATCACAATCCTACAGAAATCTCCGTCGTGTCAACAGGGAGTAGGGACTTAAGTATCATTATTATCTACCTCCCATCAAAAAGAGAAAAAAATCTTACAATCTAAAACTATTTTCTTCCTTTAAATAACCGATAAAGAGTCGATAAGCCGGAGAAAACGAATCAATAAATCAATCTTTGAGAACAAACACTATTTTTTAATATAATTTAATATAATTTAGATAACATTAGTTACATTGTATTGGAGTAATCGGTTGATTTTTGTTGTTTTTTATTGCGATTTGTCTTTTTCAGTGTAATATTCTCTTACAAACCAAATTTGTCTTCCCTATGGCGATATGGCATCTATATTTGATGGCATATTCAATCATGCATTACGACCATTTCAAACTGTCGGTGACAATATATACAGTGAATTTTTTATGAAGGTTTCACGAGATTTCAATAATCTTATTGATTTACATGCAAGCAAGTCCAGTTCTGCTCTCAACCGGCTTTATGATTTCTCTTTTTCTATTCTCCTCCCGCCTCTTTCATTTTTCTATTTCTCTTTTTTTCCTTATTTTTGTTTGTCCCTGTCAAGTCTTGTATCTTTGATGCACGCAATTTCTTTATTGGACACTTAA
Source organism: Acanthosepion pharaonis (assembly GCA_903632075.3). Lineage (NCBI taxonomy): Eukaryota > Metazoa > Mollusca > Cephalopoda > Sepiida > Sepiidae > Acanthosepion > Acanthosepion pharaonis. The sequence goes on from CAHIKZ030005310.1 coordinate 1,423,740, forward strand.
AGAGAAACCACACACACACACATATATATATATATATATATATATATATATATATATATATATATATATATATATATATACACATATATATGACGGCCAGTAAATTTTTTCATAAGCGCGTCACTTGCGCATGCATCGACGAACATCTGAGCTCGTCGACTGGCAAAAGTGGCACTGATCAATGATGTCGCCTATACCAATCTACTTTACTATGCACATTTGCATACATACACGGCATGCATTCCTGGTGTTCTACCCGCCCCATAACAGGCTAAATGAACACAGGTAGATTCCGCCGAAATTAGGATTCACTTTTTTCTCCCCTGTGCTGGAAATCTATATTCCAAAGCGCGTCTTACACACACACACACGCACACACACACACACACACAAACACACAAGCTTCTACGGGCGCTCGGGTACACACACAAGTGCGCGTCTTGTTAAGATATCTCGAAGCTAATATATGCATATATCTGGCAGCAAGACCTCTGATCGGGAGATTTGAGGTTTTGAAGAACGTGGAACCAACTCTTATATACTGTAGTTCCCAGGTCCATCCTGACCCGGAGTGGTAGCACATGTTAGGGTTTCAGCTATGCGAAAATAGTGACCCCCCAACAAACAAAATCACAGCACTAAAATATATAAAAATACATTTGTATAGTAAAAATACCGGCAATATATTTTTATTAAAAAAAAAAAGAAGACCAACAATGCATTTTGTAGTGAAATTATCAGCAATACATTTGTATAGTAAAATGATTATGGTAATAAAATAAGCACATTCCCAGTCACTTGTAAACATCGATCGGAATAAAATAGATTTTTTTTAGCACGAAAGCTGACTGAGCCAAAACCTTCATAAACTTCTACTTAGAGAAGGCACGGTTAAGTAAAGGATAGCGGTTCGTATTGAGAAATTAGAGAACTGTGTTCGAATTCCAGTCGAATCCATTGCATTCGCTTACGCGCTTATATCTTTGGGAAAGATATGAATCCTTTTCTCCTCCCCACCAGCTATAGGTAAAGCGGGGTATACCAGGTTTTATAGCCTTGGATGGTAACTGGTCTATTGCAGAAAGAAGTGGCAAACTAATGCGGGAAAAAATCTGCCTCGTCAATCATGCATGGCACATAACAGACTGAACCTTTTACTTGGAATTCTTACAACATTGCAATAACCATCGATACATTTTAAAGCAAAATGTCAATCAATACTTTGAATGAAATTGAATACATTGTATAGATTGTCAAAAAA
>CAHIKZ030005310.1:1430000-1447500 GCA_903632075.3 Acanthosepion pharaonis
TCGTAGTCTTTTCATGATCTATCTATCTATCTATCTATCTATCGTAGTCTTTTCATGATCTATCTATCTATCTATCTATCTATCTATCGTAGTCTTTTCATGATCTATCTATCTATCTATCTATCTATCGTAGTCTTTTCATGATCTATCTATCTATCTATCTATCTATCTATCGTAGTCTTTTCATGATCTATCTATCTAACTTCATACAATTAAAATCATGTAATTATATACAATTTAGTAGCTAGATACACGTAAAACAATTCAAACCATTTCATCAAACTGCAAGTATAAGCGAAGACCATATTTGTTCGAACCATGTGCAATGGTGTTAAAGAATCATAAAGCAAGAACTGCAGCAAATAAAAGAAATCAATTCATTTGACGATTTTCAACAATAGAAACAACTTAAATAGATATCATATGTAATTTCGAAGGTAAGGTAATTATATGATGTTGCTGCTGGTATTCTATGCTACTTCAAATAAAAGGTCAGCAGCGAAGCCGCTATCAATACTAGAAAGAGCGATAACAGTTTTAATAAACCTATTTACCTGGAAAATATTTCTAAGAGGAAGATTTTATAAATTCCAACCTAAAGTAGCAGTAACTGTTCGTTCAGTGAATGTCGAATGCTTCCATATTATGAAACGGACGATTTTACCTTTACACATTCCATTTTTTTTTCTTTTAACTCTAGAACTCTAACCATCAATTAAAGTTACACCACTAGTAACCATGGGTATATCATACCCGATTTTGAAAATATCGAAAAATTTTAAATATAAATCTTTATTTGAAATATTTTACATGCAGGCACTCTAAACTTTGTACATTCATGTCGCTATCGCAGTACATTCATATCTAGCTAATCTATCTAAGTCTATTAATATCTATTCATCTATCTCTAAATGTTACAATAAAATAACTAGACTACTTATTTACAATTAGCATTCTTTATTGTTTAAGATGTTTTGATCGGTTTTGTCTTTGAAGAAATGTGCTTACTTTAATCTTACCTAAAAAATACTTTACAGAAATTCTTTAGTTTGCAAATATTCCGATGATAGTGTCTAGCAACGTGTGATGACCAGCAATTTAGTCCCCCAAATCGGTACTAGTAGCGTTGAGGTTCTCTAAGTCGCTGTTGCAGCCTTAAACTTGACTAGACACACTTAGCAAATCTGTTGGATTTGTTTATAGCGTGCCCATGATTACATAATAACCGGGGATCTTTTAATATAAAAGTGATAAATTTGAAAAATCCACTTTTAACATCCGGTGGTACCCCTGCGTTAATATGAAATGATGTGGAAGCGAGTTCGTTCAACGCGACCTGTAGTGAAGGTCGTGTTGAACGGAATCGGTTCCAGATCATTTGGACTCATACAGGAGTCCCACTGGGGTTATATCCTTAGAGCTACGCAGATGGCACGGCCGATGACGCAGTGATTTACTCCTGTTTTAGCAGCAAATCCAACAGACATGACTATATTTAGTCGTCCCCCCCACGAGGGTGTCATGTGGCACAAGGCCTTTTTAACGTGGGCATTTCCAAGCCATTAGGCTCGGCCAAAAATAGCCCAATTGAACCCATATAAACGGGTACAGGGCCGGTTTTACCTCCCCGAAGGAGACTCCACCCTTCGGCGTAGCCTCCTTCGGGTTCCTCTCCGTCCGTAAACAGAGAGGTGAACCGAACAGTCGCTCAAGAGTTGAGCGAATGACTCATGACATGACAGAGTAAACCTGGCTAAATCTGTTGAAAAGGCACACCAATCAGTCGGGGCAAGAAATAGTTTGTAAATTTTAGTACCTTCAAAACAAAACAAAAAAAATATCTGAGTGGGATGGATAAATTGTCGCCATTTTACATTTTTTTATTTCGCCCATGGGCGTTGTTGTTGTTTTTGATTTTGTCGCCTGCATCGTATAATAGGATCAGTTGGACACTGTCTGTGCGAAAAAGAGCACCTTGACGCAATTCACTCCTCTAGAAACTTAAAAACGCCATGATGTACTGCTTGGCATTTACGGTGGAAGCCCCATTACGAACGTTTCAGAATGTTTAAGTGGCAATCTGAGGACAGTGCAGAGTATTCGGGAAGAGTTGGATGAGTCTAATGTTGATTACAAAGGTATTGCAGATCGGAAAACTCACTCTGATTGTTCTGATAAGAAAAGAACTCCCGAATTTGTTGGTGAAGGCCTCAGACTCAAAACGGAGGACAATATCACGTGCTTTGAAGAGATTAATGTTGTCTTCGGTCAAGAGGGTAGCTGCTGAAAGGTCCTATATCTCGCAACAGGACTCTGCACCATGCCACACAAGCAGGAGAAGACAGCCATTTCTGTCAGATAATTTCTATAACCACATGGCCACTTACACCGAGTCACCTAACTGCCTAGACCCCCTTGTCTATAATGCAATTGAGCGGGAGACCAACAAAACTCTTTGTAACCCCAAAGATGTACTGAAGGCAAGGAATATGGCAGAATTCATCAACTTAAAAACGAGGCCGTCCAGAAGAGATGCAGGAGAATCCGAAGTCGTCTGGAGGCTGTGGTTGAGACAATGGCGATTTTATTGAATAAATTTACTCTTTAGTATTTCAAGATATATTTATGTAATTTTGGTAAATATATCTGTTAAAATAAGATGTCAGTGTTATTTTCATTTTCGCGTAATGTAGACGACAATTTATCCATCGCACCTTGTGTTGTTCATGATGACGGTCGTCTTTGAGTATAGAATCCAGAGGTTAGCAGTGAATATTTCGAAGACAGTAGGGAAGCGTTGTTCAGGTTAGCAGTGGATATCCCGGTAAAGTAGCAGAGCGTAGTTCAGTAGTTCTTCCTTCTGTTCTTTTGCCTGACAAGTTGGTACTGGACATTCGGAGAGAAAAAAAATGGCCGCCTTTATACACGTCGGATTGAATATTCTACGTCTTCTGATTGGTTAATCCTTCTCTTGGTGGACTATAAAATGAGTCAAGTCATTTGTCTAGCTCACTAGTACATATATATATATATATATATATATATATATATATATATATATATATATATATATATATATATATAAATCAAAAATCTGCAACACCTTGTACTTTTATTTAATCACCACAGAGAAATTTTTCTGCCTCAAATCAGCATGGCTGATACTAAACTCTAGGAGAACAACGCTCTACGCCTTCTTGGACTCAGGTTTTCCACTAGTATGAAGTGAAGCGATTATCTCGAATCAGTTGCTACGCCTACTGCAAGGAATGTTAGTACACTGTGTTGTGCCAGAAAGATTTTCTCATCAGAATCCATCCAGCACATTTATAAATCCACCATTTCTCAGTACATTGAACACTGCTGCCATATCCGCCTCTTCTACTCCAAAAGCTTCTTTCGCACTTCCCGATCATGGAACTTCCACCCTTTTACTTGCTTCTCCGATAACTACAATCTTCAAAAATTAAATGTAACGTCAATCGTCATCCTCTGCTTCTTGATTCTCCGTTCTTCTTTTTATCTTTTCCTTATCTTCATTCTCTGTATTCCCTTGCGTACTACTGGCACCCCCCCACCTTGATTTTTTTTTTTAAGCATTTCACCCCAAGCAAGGCGGGAAGCCACTAGGACGCAAGGGGTTACAGAAAATAGGAAGATCAGATAGGAGTGATAGATGAAAGGATGAGGGTAGTAGATAGATTAAGGCAACTGGAGATGTCGATTGACATTACACTTGAATAGCTGGAGATCATAATTCACAGGGAAACAGGAGAAGGGAAGAGAGTTCCACAGGCGAGAGGTGCGAGACATGAAGCTATTAGAGTAGAAGAGACGGCTACATTTAGGAGTTTCGACAGTGAAGGGGTGAGAGCGGGATGCCAGCCTCGTAGGGCGCTTGAACTCATGAAGTCTGGGAACCAGCGAATGCAGCTCCTCGGAGCAATTTCCATGAAAGTATTTGTAGAACAGACAGAGGGAGGCGACGGTGCGTCTGTGAGAAAGTGACTGTAGACGAGACGCCAGGGCAGGGCCAACCTAAATGTTTAAAAAATATCTGGTCCGGTGTTCCTGCTGTACATCTCGAGGTTCTTGAGAAAATCCAAAGAAAGATCTGTAACGTAGTCGACCCTCGCCAGGCATCTCGACTTCAGTCACTTTCTCACCGACATGACGTGGCTTCACTCTTTCTATTGTCACTGAAAACTTCGTGCATTGTTCGCATATTCAGTCCATGATATTATCAGCATCATTCTGTAGGACCACATTTCTCTTTGATCCAAGTCTCTTCATCCGTGACGAGATCATCCAGCATTCACTGTCATATACGAGGATTGCTATTACATAGCAGTAAAGCACTCTTTGTTTCTCTTGCTTCATCTCTTCTCTTCCTATGCGAGGAAATTGTTCAGCTTTCACTGCCACATAGGAGGATCAATATTACGTGCATAACAGTTAAGAACTCTTTGTTTCTCTTGCTTCATCTCTTCTCTTCCTATGCGAGGAAATTGTTCAGCTTTCACTGCCACATAGGAGGATCAATATTACGTGCATAACAGTTAAGAACTCTTTGTTTCTCTTGCTTCATCTCTTCTCTTCCTATGCGAGGAAATTGTTCAGCTTTCACTGCCACATAGGAGGATCAATATTACGTGCATAACAGTTAAGAACTCTTTGTTTCTCTTGCTTCATCTCTTCTCTTCCTATGCGAGGAAATTGTTCAGCTTTCACTGCCACATAGGAGGATCAATATTACGTACATAACAGTTAAGAACTCTTTGTTTCTCTTGCTTCATCTCTTCTCTTCCTATGCGAGGAAATTGTTCAGCTTTCACTGCCACATAGGAGGATCAATATTACGTACATAACAGTTAAGAACTCTTTGTTTCTGACGAGATTTCACTGTTTCTTAATACTTTGCTTAAGTTTTGAAAGGCATCTTTCGCTCTCCCAATGCGTATTTTGGTACTGCCAATTTCTTATTCACATGTTGAGCTCTTCTTTTTACTGTCAACCATACATTCTCTTTCTTCTGGCTTTCCTTTGATACGTTCTGAAGGAGTTCCTATATTGTCCTTTCTGTGTCTGCTATCATTACTATGGCATCTGTATATCTAATGATGTGAATATTTTGACCGCCAATAATTGATCCTGGTAGAAATTCTAATTTGCTGCCAGTACAGGTTTAGGATAATTCTAATATCCTTCCCAAATATATCAAGCTCACCTAAGAGTACGAATAGATCTTTGTGACGCAAAAAGAATTTCTATTATTATAGATTAAGGAGAAAGGAAGAGAGAGAGAAAAAGAGAGAGAGAGAGAGAGAGAGAGAGAGAGAAAATAAGAGAGAAAGGAGGAGAGAGAAAAGTGTTAAAGACAGGAAAAAAGGGACAGAGAAGGACGGAGAGAATGAAGGGAGGAGAGAGAATGGGGCCAGAGAGAGAGGAAGAAAGAGAATGAAAGAGAGAAAAAGAGAAGAAGAATGAAAGATAGTGAAGGGAGGAGAGAAAGAGAAGAAAAGGAAGTGAAATGAAGAAAGTGAAAGAGAGAGAGAGAGACAGAGGAAGATTGAAAGATAGTGAAGGGGAAAGAGAGAGAAAGCGAGAGGGAGGGGGCGATCCGACTCATTCTGACGCCATGATTAAAATAGTCTCTTCCTCGGATCGACACAGACCGAAGGTGGGAAGATTCGCCGTCGAGGCAGACTCACATTCTGTCGACTGCTAAGTTTAATAAAACGTGTCTCTTCATTTATTAACAGTATTCGCTTAATTGCCGGCGCATCATTCAATCGATTGCTTTGGTTGATATATATACCGTTCAACGTGATCTAATTTAGACATGCTCCGTGCTCAGGTGTTCGCTTTGGGTGATACACGGCTAGTTTTCTGCACAGAATGGCTGATTTGTATCGTTCCTCTTGTTTTGAATATTATTAAGCATTTCTTGAATCGAGCCAAGTTTAGTGTAAAGCTGTATCTACCGGGTTCAATCACTTTTGGCACGGAATGCTATAAGAAAACAGCGTAGTATTAACAAATTGCAACCTCACCAGGCTGGCCATTGTACTACCGATAGGATTTTTTTTTTAAATACCACGGCCCTTCAGGATATAGGTTCTCTTTATTATATGTGAATTGCAACGATTTCGGGGGAAAGATTGTGAAGCGGTTTCCCAGTACTAATTTTTTGAAATGACATGTCTTTTCAGGATGTAGATAATCATGGCTCTCCACAGATTCCTTTTCATTATTATTTGTGAATTACCATGTTTTCTTAGGAAAGATAATGTAATGTTTTGCTTGTACTAATTTTTTGAAATGGCATGTTTTTTCAGGATGTAGGTGAATATGGCTCTTCACAGCCTCCTTTTCATTATTATTTGTGAATTACCATATCTTCTTCCGAAAGATAATATATTTTGCTTGTACTAATTTTTTGAAATTGCGTGTCTTTCAGAATATAGTTAATCATGTTTCTCCATAGATTTCTTTACATTATTATTTGGGAATTACCATAACTTCTTCGGAATGTTAATGGGATGATTTGCCGGTACCATTTTAAAAAAAATGTCATATCCTTGCTAGATATAGGTATTCATGGCTCTCCACAGATTCACTTTTATTACCTGTTAATTGCCATGGCTTCTTGAGAATTATATTGAATTAGTTTACAGAGCCTATTTTAAAGATGTTAATTCATTTTAGGACGTAGACGATTTGCTATTCCTTGTTATTGTTGATGTTTTCGTAAAGATAGTAGATTGGTTTGCCCGGACTTCTGCTATGAGTCGTATCCCTTCAGGAAGTTGAAAATTTCCTGTACTTTTAGCTCTTAATAAATCATGTCTTTTTGCTATCTTCCCCAAACCCTGTACCATCAGCCACTCGTTCAAGCTCGCCAGGAAGACTATGCTTTTTATTTCTCTGTCCCTACTGAATGTTTTAAATGCTCCGTCCTTTTAGGAATCAAGTGGTCAAGAATCTCCACAGATTTCTCATTATCTGGGAATTGCTATGATTTTTTGAGGGAAAGATAAAAGAAAGCTTTGCCGGTATTCATGTATTTTTTTCTGTATATAAGCTATCATGACTCTCCTCAGCTTCCTTTACTTTATTATTTGTGAATTGCCACGGCTTCTTAGAAATGATAATGGAGTGGTTTGTCGCTACTAATACTTTTTTAAATGCCGTATTCCTTCAAGATTTAGTTGATCATAATTATTCATATATTCGGATTCTTTATTATCTGGCAATTGCCACGAATCCTGCGAACTGTTTTAGGATGATGTGCCTGTAGTAATATATATATGTTATAATTTATCTGTTCTTAACTTTGTATTTTCAGAGTGGAAATACAAAGAACTCCTACAGAAGGCAGTGAAGGAAAGCGAGAAGAAAAGACTAAACATCAATTGCGAAAGACAGAATGCAAGGTTATTAGCAAAAGAAACAGCCGAAAAAGTAAATTCCAAATAGGCGATACCGAAATCAAACAAGTACAGTAATTTAAATATCTGGTAATTGTTTTTGCAGAAGACGGAAAGTGCAAAACAGATAACCGAAGGCATCTTGGGTTAGTGAAAAATAACTTTCAAAAGGTAAGGAAAGTATTAAGAAGGAAAATTAAGTGATAACAACAACAATAACAAAAAAAAAAAAAAGAAGAAAGAGAACTTAAGTATTATGTGATATAATTCCTTCAAAATGGCAGTGAATGCTGTGCAATCTCATCACGGATCAAGAATATACGTTTTTGACAATAGAAACGTGGTTCTGCAGAAGGATGCAGAGAATACCATAGACTAAATATGCGAGCAATCACGAAGTTATAGAGAAAAGTATAGAAAAAAAAAGAGGACACTTATTCTAAACATCAGAAAGAGACAGTTAAAATTTCTAGGGTACATAATGAAAAAAAGACGGCTTGAAAAATGTGACATTCACAGAATATATTGAACGTAAAAGGGACAAAGTAAAAAGAGCACATAACGTATTTAGCGAGCTTGTGCAAATGAATAGAAACACAGGGTTTGGTGGAGATAACAAATAAATTACTAAGCTGCAAAGGACAAGAAATTGTGTTTATATAAATTGAGTAGTTTTCTAACTATATATATATATATATATATATATATATATATATATATATATATATATAAATCGAATTCAGTTCTCTCAGTCACTGTGTGTTTATCTAAAAAATAAATACGCTTAAATTCACCTTCATCTCTGCCGTGCGCCAACAGATTATTGGTAGAATCTCCGACAGACGCCGATTCAATCGGGTTTCGATCCTAGCTAGAGGCAACCGGACGTCTATCCACACTGATGAGCTGTGATACAGCGAAACAGTCTGTCTGTGGATGACTATATATATATATATATATATATATATATATATATATATATATATATATACATATATAACCGCTTTTTTAAAAAAAAATAATACTCATGATGGACAATTAAAAGGAAAAAAAATAAATGAAAAACGAGCTGGCTAACCGGTTTCGAACCTTGCTTAATAGAGCTAAATCGAGTATAAATAAGTATAAAACCCATGTTGTGTGTGTGTGTGTGTCTGTTCGTTTATATATTTGATCGGATTTCCTACATTTTTCAACCGATTTCAACAAAACTTCACTTTTTGGGGGCAGGTAGTGTTTCTTATTGTCTTGCACACTTTTTTCTTTATTTTTACATTCAGAATGCTTTAAAAATTCCATTTACAAGACAATTGTTTATAATAAAATTCTATTCAATCGGTAGACTCTTGACGATTGAAAACAATGTTTTTGTTTGAGCTTGGATTTGACCAATTTGCAAAAAACAAAAAAAAAAAAACAAAAAAAAAAATCTAATTAAGACATGCGTGTCCGTCAACCTTAAACAATAATCTTTGTCAATTTTATTTTTCAGTCTTTATGATGGTCGATACTTGATCTATCTCTTACTGTTACATCCCCGGGTAACGCCGGGCTCTACTGCTAGTCATCAATAAGAGGTAATGAGAAAGAGAAGAGAAAATTTTTTTTTTTAAACAGGAACCACTTGGAGGACGAGTACAAATTCATTCTGCTTACACAGATAAGGTTGCATGGATTGAATATATATGGGCCCTAGCATTTTTAAATGGTAATTGAAGTGTGACTTACTTAAGATGAAAAAAAAAACAAACAAAAAAAACAAACAGTCCACGCTAAAATTAGCAGCCCAATTGCAGTTATCTATGTTCCGCGATAGAAAACCCGTATGTGTTAGTCAGAATATCTGAAGGTAAATAGTTGGAATTACGGATTTTTGTAGGCACGTGTTGGTTAATCCTAATATCCAGCCTCTGATTGGTTCTTCCTGTATAGCAAGAACTGCAACTACATTTGAATAAATGAATAATGGAACTTTTTATGATGAGGAGGAAGAACATCTTTTGGTATGGATACCAAGATGGGTTTAGCAGAAAGAAAAAAAAGAAAGAAAAAAAAAACACGTGTGTTAGTGCCGAAATAACATTGTCGAACTGTCGAATAAATCTGCTTAGCTAATCTTTCGCTGATGTTACACAGCCAAGGGAGACGTAATTATATTGGGCATCTCTACACAGAAGTAGGTTTAGTTTTATTAAAATCCGAAAGTTTATTATTAATGACGAAGTGAACAGTGACAGTAGATAGGTTGCGGAGATTAGTGATAGTAAATCTAATCTCGTCATCCAGATTAGTTTTAGAATAAATCATTAAGGCCTTGTCTGAAAGAGTCTTAAATTGAGTTTTTTTTTTATTTCATGAGGCAAAAAGTGTCCCAAAAGGTATATACACCACTAAAGGTCGGTTTTCGGTATACCGAAGTAAGAAAACCCGGGGAACTTCCACAAAAATGAATATAAAAAAAAAGAAGAGAAGAATTAATTTCCTTGTCCAGTGTAAACTTAAGGGCCGGATGAATATTATTAAGGGACGTATATAAAATGCCCGCTTCATTCTCATCGTTAAAGAGACAGTGTCGTCTACGCAACGAAAATAAACCTCGGATTTATTAAAACCCAACAAGAAACTCTCATGGAAGCCCACAAAGATGTTACCCAAAATGGATTCCAAAGGGGAACCCATTGAGACTCCATCAATTTGCCTGTACATGATGCCATCAAAACTGAATTCAAGAGAGACATCGTAACAAGTTTCATCAGTTTAACAAAAAAATCCCCTGAAATAGAAGGACGGGTTCAGTTGATCTTCGATACAAGACACATCGGCACATATCGATTTTGTCTCAGGAAGAGGAAAGCAAGTAAAAAGCTTCGATATATAAAAAACAAAAACACATGAATTTGTCAGTCAAAGAAGTGTTTTGCATATAATTCAGAAGAATCTTTAATACAGAAAGAACTAGAAGGTTTTAAAACGTGTTTTAATGTAGTGACAAGCCATTTAGCTACATTATGCTGTAATGACCCCATCATGGACAAGATAAGTGTCAGTGGAACTTCAACTTTATGGGTTTTAGGGAAACCATAGAGACGGAAATCGAACCGTAGAGTCTAATCTGGTTAGAAATATCAGCGAGTGGGACACCACTTTTAACGCACTTAAGTAGGGATGTTTAGAACTTAGCCTCAATAGCTAAGGTAGATTCATATTTATCTACTGGTTTAGTTTTTTTTTTTTACGGCATATCAACCCCGATGGGCTACTTAATGCCGAGAATTATTATTGCTGGTAATATTTTTTTTTCAAACATGTGTTGCTAGTAATATTTTTCGTTCAAAAAATCTATTTCTGATATTTTTTTTCGAAAAAGTATTGCTTGTAAAATTTTATTTTACCTAAAATGTATTGCTGATAGTAATATATTGCTGGTAATGACTTTTCTAGAAATTATTTCTGGTATTAAGACTTATTTTTACACTTTTATAGTGTTTTGACCCCAGTTTTGGGGTTAACTATTTGCCCATAGTTGGGACTCTAACAGGTGTTAACACCCCGGGCCAGGGTGGACCTGGAACACCAGCAATAGAGGTAGTTTCACTCTCCTTAAAACCTCCTGATCAGAAGTTTTGCTGTTGGACATGATTTATCGTCTTACCCAGGACGCGGATGTAGTTTATCGTCTTGCCCAGAACGCGGATGTAGTCTATCGTCATACCCAGGATGTGGGTGTAGTTTATCGTCTTACCCAGGACGCAGATGTAGTTTATCGTCTTACCCTGGATGTGGGTGTAGTTTATCGTCTTACCCAGGACGCAGATGTAGCTTACCGTCTTACCCTGGACGCGGATGTAGGTTATCATCATACCCAGGACAGTATTTATCTACTGAGTCTAGCTGAACCAATTTGGAGCTATCCTCTAGGATAGTCATCATTTCATTAACATAATCTTGATAGTCAAGAATAACGAGTCCTAAGGCTTCATCCAGTTTTGTAATAACCAAAGAATTATTAAGACGAAGTGATTTAATAAGATATTGTTCACCGTTCCACTTTGATTTCCAATGGGAAATGGAAGTACCTGTGTAGGAATGTGCTAAATCATTTAATTTCGCCTTCAGATCACTAAACTTATTAACATAACAGATTAAGGCTGAAGTCTAGCTAACTGAGCAAAGAAGACTAAATTTTTTCGTTTGGTAAATGTAGGAGAAATGCAAAAATCCAGTCCATTCCAAAGGATTGGAAGGCTCAAGTGTGGACAACTGAAAGGAAGAAAGATTCAGGATATTCTGACCAATATCAGGATTTGAGGAAGAACCGAATATTTTATAGGTTAAATGCTGCAATTTATGCAGATGTTTAGGCGCAAGCCTAGAACGACCAAGTTCATGAACAAGTGCAGCACACCGGATAAAACATATCCTATCAAAAAAAGAAAGCAAGACTATAGTATCATTCCATAATTGAGGATATCTCTCATTGAATCGTCTAAGATCATAAGAAAGTTTCAATAAAAAAACAAATTGAAGATAAAAGCTTCTAAGTCCTGAATATAAATTGGTCCTTTTAATTCGAAAGAAACACGAATGGAAAAAAAGACTTATTAGCCACAACAGCTCTAATTTTACTTTTAATTCGTAATAAGGAATTTAATCTGCTGATTAAATCAGGCTTATAGCTAGTCTTAAAATATTTCAAAATTTAATTAGTGGTACAATATTTTCTAACTGTCAGGAAGAGACCCAACTGTTTTTTGTTTTTTAAATAAAGTTCATGAGGGGCATGAAAAGAAAAAGAAATGAAAAAAGGGGTAAGCAACCGGTTTCGAACCTCGTTCAAAATAACTAAATCGAGGTTAATATATAAGTATAAATCATCAATAAAATAGAACGAGAAAGACAAAAGAAAAAGAATCATTCTGGTAACAAAGAGAAGGCGGCATGGATTGAATATACATGGATTCTAGCATTTTTAAGTGGTAATTGGAGTGTGACTTACTTAAGATGGAAAAATGAGTCCATACTGAAATTAGTAACACAATTGCTGGTATTTATGTTCCGTAGCCCGTATGTGTTAGTCAGAACATCTGAAGGTAAATAGTTGGAGATACGACTATTTATAGGCACGTGTTGTTTAATCCTAAGATCCGGCCTTTGATTGGTTCTTTCTATGTAGTGTGAACTGCAACTACATTAGAATAAATAAATAATGGAAATATGCTCACTCAGGTTCGGTCTTTCTTTGATCAGCAGGTTCTACGTGGACGAAAGGCCAAGGCGTGTCAGATCTAATGACGGTTTCCCTTAGGGGAGGGAGATTCGTATCCTGCCGGAGGGTGCAATTATTTCTAACAAAATTTCTCAAATATTCAGGCTGGCAGAGACAAATAAATATACTGTTATTTATTAAACAGAGCATCTACTCAAATGTGAGTATCCATTAAAAATATCGTTTAAACAAATAACTGTAAAATGTTGGATTTAACCCATTTCATATATATATATATATATATATATATATATATTTACCGAGTGTAACAGCAAAATTGTCCAAATCGTGTAGCAACAAGATTGTCCAATTGTTAGATTAAGCTTTGAACTGTTGTATCTTAGAAATGATTAAAGATATCTTATTGGAACTCTCTGAAGTTTCTATAACACTATTGGACTCTACTTTGAACAATAAGAATGTATTTAGCTCTAAGATGAAATGATGATCCGTCTTGCTGTTGGGACCTCCTGATCCGGTTTTTCTCTCTATTGTTCCCTCTTTTTTAAACTTATTCACCGTTTTCTCGAAGGTTCTTGAATGGAGATTGAAGATGGAAACCAGAATATGAATGTTGGTATCATTACTCAAGACCTGAATGACCTTCTTTCACTGACCATTGGTCAGTTGGGAAGACAAAGATGTATTGACATAAAATGTTTTTAACCTGTTCTCTTTCTAGCTGAAATAATCAATAGGGTTTTCAGTGATTCTTACGACATATAGTATCAAGATGGCTAAGCGTCTTATCTGAAAACCTGGAAAAAGATACTCAATTAGTTTAGTTTTTTCAAATATTAAAAATTTTGCAGGATGGATAATTATTCTATGTTGTTACACGATTTGGACAATTTTGCTGTTACACCCGGTATACTTTGAATATACGCTCTTTAACACTAGAGGCCGTCGTCAGTGATGTTCTTATTTACATAATTGGGCAGTTTCGGTTCTTTTAAACATCATACTGCCCTCACAAAGTCGACCCCATCAGAGCTGGTCAGTCTCAGAACCACCTTTCAAAATTAACAGCCTGCAGACACTGACTTATATTAGGCAAGCCATAACCCGCTATCACGTATTTGATTGGAAGTTGACCAACAACCAATCACAATGGTGTGAGCTCTATTTAAATTGTTTACGGGGGGGATTTTTTTCTTTTTTTATGTGGATACCATATCTCTCTCTCTCTCTCTCTATATATATATATATATACATATATATATATATATATATATATATATATATATATATATATACATATATATATATATATATATATAAAGTGGCCATTGAAGTCAAAAGTCTGCTTCATACTAAGGACACAATATTAACAACAAAAGATGATAGTGTCGACAGCAGACACAAAAATTAAACATTTAAGAACCTTTACAGAAGGTAGTAAAAGAAATTAATTGTTTGATCAACTTTTTACGGCTTATCAACTCTTTGCAGGTTATTTAAAGCCAGAAAATATTTTTAGATTGCAAGCAATTTTTGAACATAATAATAATGATCTACTGATACAATTCATACTAGTTAACCCATATCAGGGGGAGAAGTGGTGGATTTCTACCTTTCCGAACGTTACTTGCGCCTAAGTGAATATAATGAAACCGATTGGA
The DNA here is from genome assembly GCA_903632075.3 of Acanthosepion pharaonis. Lineage (NCBI taxonomy): Eukaryota > Metazoa > Mollusca > Cephalopoda > Sepiida > Sepiidae > Acanthosepion > Acanthosepion pharaonis. Next base: position 1,444,319 of record CAHIKZ030005310.1, read on the forward strand.
ACTGGAACTCTTTTCTCCGATTTATAATTCCGAGCAGTTATTCATTACCCCACCCGCACATCCAACCTTAAAGCACCTAGTTCTCCCAAGCTGTCATCAGAATCGACGGTGTTTTCAGCATATGACCGTCAACCTGTAAGAAAGCCAGAAGGAAATATTGAACATCAATTGAAAAAAAGACAGAATAAATGGTTTTCAGCAAGAGGAACATCTCTCGATGCAAACCTCCGACTAGAAATTCCAAAATTATGAAATTACAGATCTGGAAAGTGATTTTCCGAAATCCAAAGAGTGAAAAAATATTTCCAAACGCTAAGCAAAGAATTAAGACACAAGAAGTTTTCATTAGAAACAAAGAAAAGAATTCTTAACGTTATTTTCTCCAATGTGGCAGAGAAATTGCTGGAAAATCTCCTCACAGATGAAAAAGACACTTGAAACAATTGAAATGTGGTCCTACAGAAGGATGCTGAGACTATCATCGAATGAACTTTAAGGAAAAAGAGACAATTGACATTTTTCGGACACACAATGAGAAATGAGAGCTTGGTGAATGACATTTACATCACATTTTGCTTACGGCCACGTCACGTTGAAACACCAGTACCCGGACGATCACCGAAGTTAAGCAACATCGAGACTGGTCAGTATATAGATGGGTGACTGCTTGGGAATACCAGATGCTGTAAGCTTGAATGTGCGGGTGGTGTAATGGATGATAGCTCGGAATTGTAAATCGGAGAGGAGAGTTTCAATTCCATTTCGATTCGTTATATTCACTTGCGAGCATATATCTTGGGAAAGGTATTCATCAATCTGTTCTCCGCGTACCCCATCTATGGTTTAATTAGTAGGACTTATATCAAAACCATTACTATCTCTCGAAATAAAATAAAGTACAAAATATTCGGATTTAAATGAACCATGGAGGTGTTGACATGCCGCTAAACAAATCTATGGCATTTTGAAGACAAGACAGAGGGAAACGTTGAGTAACCTGCCAAACATGTTTTCGTAAATAGCTGGCAGAACAAGGAGTTTGAAGGATGGTGAAAAGACAAACTTTACTAAGAACTATAAAGGGAAGAGGTGAAGATCCAAATCGCCTACGTCATGAAGGGGCGCGCCACATAATGGTTGTAATATGAATATTACAAGCTGTTGACTTTTGCTGTAGGAATCAGCGCTTAATTGTGTTTTTTTTTTGTCAAACGTTTCTAATCTTTGTGAATATGGATGTCGCGGTATTGAGAAATTTTTGAGAAGATTCTCAATGCTGGAGAGAATTGTCGTAATGCAATGTCCCACATTCCCAATCGCCTATGTGGACTGACTATATCAGTACCTACATGTAGTGAGCACAGGATATATCTGTGGGGTGGCTTCGCCAATTAGTTGGAGATTCGTCTCTGGTGCTGGTCGAACTCTCTGCCTTCTGGTAGAGAGGAACACAGACGAGGCTATGTCAAAGGGCAAAGTATCGTCTGGGGTGGTAGACAGCTACCGACCACATGTATACGAGGAATTTTTGCCGAGTCTACGTGCTCAGTAATGACTCCGCATTAAAATCGGCCTTGTGCCACATGCTTCCTCGCATGGAAGTAAGGTAAATAACCTTACTTCGGTAATTAGTTGATGATTCGTCTCCAGCTGTGCTGGTCGAACTCTCTGCTTTCGGGCAGAGAGGAACCCAAACGAGGCTATGCCGAAGGGAAGAGTTTCGTCTCGGAAAAAGCTAACCGACCCCGTTTTATATGGGGTCTACGGGGAATTTTTGGCTGGTTCGGAGACCCCACGTTAAATTCAGACAGGGTCCCCAGGCGAGGCTATGTCGAAGGGCAGAGTCTCAGGAAACAGCTACGTTTTATACGGGAAATTTTTGGCCGAGCCTACGGGCTCTGATACCCAACATTAATTTCGGCCTTATGCTACATCTGACCGCGTGGGGCGGTTGGTAGATATCCTTGCTTTTGGAATTACTAGCCTGCCACCCGATCCCCTGTCTTTCTGTAATGTACTCTGTTTACAATAAACCCTTCTTATTTCATCTATGCGCACGTTTCTGTTCCTTCACGGGAGTACCACCTTTGTCTGTTTGTAACCTCTTAAATGATACAAAAAGAATGCGATACTTACTCGAATTTTCAGTAACTGTGGCCTTGTGTCATAAGCTTACTGAATCTTACTGAATATGACGTTTTAATGATTGTTTTAAGGACAGATTTCTTTCAGAAAATTTAAATTAATTTTTATTTAATAAAAAAAAACTATTTCATTGATATCTTTGTACATTTAAGGGAGGAGGAACTATTATTATTTTCATCCTGATAAAGATGTTCATCTTTGTCTCTACGGTCAAATCGCTCTGAAAAAAACGGTTCTCGTTCGATCGTCGAAGTTAAACAATGCCGATCCCCGTCAGCACTTAGATGGGGAAACTTCTTGAAAACACCGGCTACTGTAAACGACCTCTTACAATGTGTCGGCTTTAAATAACCCACAAACGGTTGATAAGCCGTACAAAATAAAATCAGTCAACCATTAGGGTCACATCGATCCGGATATTTTATCTCTTCTGCTTTCTTCAAATGCCTGCCGATCGGGGAGACAGTCAGCCAATTTCAGCCATCTTCTTTTTAATATTGCATAGTTATTGCTCACCCGGTTTCCACTGAGTGTAAATCTGTACTCCCCGGCCAGGGACTGAAGTCATATTCACTGTGTCACTGAATTCATAATCCAGCTCTTTATTTACCAGATTATTTAGTTGACCAAGTATTGTGGGGACCTACCTACAAATTGACTCTTCCACATGTATATAATATGGCTACCAACTCTGAGTAGAGAAAGTCAGCGAGTAGAGACACCGAGTGAGTGAATGAGTGAGTCAGGACACCGAGTGAGTGAAAGTACTCTCCAGTCCACATTTACCTTTGAACTACGTTTCCCAGAATATACTATTTAACCTTATATCCGAGTCCGTGTTATCTTTCTATGGTTCTACACCATAACAACTGGCGATGAAGAATATTCGAACCACAAAGAGAAACCTCTATCTAAAAGGAAAAAAATTCCACACAAAAAAAGGTCACACCATAACACCTAGTTAAAGTTGAAAAAAAGGTCACAGCGAAGTTTCTAGTGATATTATATATTACTGGTATGACAGAATTGTAAAGTTT
>CAHIKZ030005310.1:1452500-1462500 GCA_903632075.3 Acanthosepion pharaonis
GCTAGGAATTTAGCATAAATATTACTTGGTCAAAAGATTAATACCATACCTAAAAGAAGTTCTAAATAGAGTAGGAATTAACCAATAAGAGGCCCCATTAATAAGTTTTCAATGGCTTTCTGGTAGGACGAACGCGTCGGATGGTTCAAGTGAATCGTGTTATTCACCATGACAAAGTCCTTTGTTCTGCGGGCATTATAGATTGCAACGTTATCCTGCTGAAAGATCTCGTCGTTTCCACACCATCGAGAGCTTACAGTCAATAAGGATGCTCTCACGAATATGCCAATGCAATCAGCCGCGGTTTCCCGCACCTGTATAAACTGTAGCTCCATTTGATGATAGGCTGATGTCTTGCCAGGCGACCCGTCGAATCTTTCTGCCCAACGACGATGAAAATTTCTTTGGCCGACCACTTGAAATTCTCCTTCAGTATCCGTTAAGGTCTTTTAAGAAATTTGCATCCGCAGTTTTAATACGTCAAATCTCATCAGCGAGGGTACGTTGAGAGAAACATTGATTTTGCAGCTATACAATTCTGGCATGTTCAAAAAACTGTCAACTTTTTAGCATCTGCCATGTTTTTGCCTCATGTAACGCAGGAGATAGAAATTAAAGTTTTATTTAATATGGTCTTAAACTTTTGACCAGCTAGCATTTAGACTAATTTACCAGTATTCAAATTTTTTTTATTTAATTCTAAAAATGATTTTAACATTAATGATTTTCCTTATTTTCATTTTTTGAAGCTCTACTTAAATAAATGATTAACAAAGCAAAAGGTATACATTTTCTTTATTTTCATTGTCCTTAAAATTTGGTCAGCAGTGTATATATAAGTTGACAATGAGAATAACAGCAGCAACAGTCTGTTTCAAGCATATACGCAGTCTTCACACCATGTGTGTTGTGTGTTTACACGACTATTTATATATGCTGGTTAATGGTGCATTATGGGTAACAAGGTTTATTGTATTAACCTAAGCTTTATTGGGTAAGCGCTAAGGTTTATATTTCGAATTCTTCAAGAAGCTATTTTGTGGAAATAAATCTGGGTACGAATGCTGTTATTTGTAGCTATTGTATAATGTTGATTATTAACGTTTTACTCATTATTTATTACTAATTGTTTAATTATTTATTGTTGATTATGATTACATTTGCTTGTGTTTATGCATATATTCGTAGTATATTAATTTGCGGGCAGTCCTGCAATTTATTTACATTTAACAATGGCCACAACCTCTAAACTATTCATATTTACTTATTTTCCGTTTCAAACCAAGAAAATATACCTGTAAGGTCAGGAATAAGTTTTCAAAGCTGAATAAAAAATATTAACAGCAGGCTGACCTGAGATGGAACAAATACATTGAGTCAATTGCTTCGTCCACCGCAAGGAAAGTTGGCTCCCTGTGCCGCGCCAGGAAATTTTTCTCCCCGGAATCGATCCTCCAGATCTACAAATCAACAATTCGCCCTTGCATAGATTATTGCTGCCATATATAGTCTGGAATCCCTTCTGTTTGCCTCGGGGTTCTTGATAGGCTGCAGAGGCGGATATGCTATATAATTGGCCCTGATCTGGCATCTCGTCTACAGACACTTTCTCACAGACGCGCCGTCGCCTCTCTCTGTCTGTTTTACAAATACTTCCATGGCAATTGCTCCGAGGAGCTGCATTCGCTGGTTCCCAGACTTCATGAGTTCAAGCGCCTTACGAGGCTGGCATCCCGCTGGGTAACAAGGTTTATTGTATTAACCTAAGCTTTATTGGGTAAGCGCTAAGGTTTATATTTCGAATTCTTCAAGAAGCTATTTTGTGGAAATAAATCTGGGTACGAATGCTGTTATTTGTAGCTATTGTATAATGTTGATTATTAACGTTTTACTCATTATTTATTACTAATTGTTTAATTATTTTCACTGTCGAAACTCCTAAATGTAGCTGTCTCTTCTACTGCAATAGCTTCATATCTCGCACCTCTGGCCTGTGGAACTCTCTTCCATATTCCTGTTTCCCTGAGAGCTATAATCTCCAGCTATTCAAGTGTAATGTCAATCGACATCTCCAGTTGCCTTGATCTATCCATTACCCTCATCCTTTCTTCTATCACTGCTATCTGATCTTGCTCTAAATTTTCTGTAACCCCTTGCGTCCTAGTGGCTTCCCGCCTTGCTTGGGGTGAAATGCTTAAAAAAAAAAAGAAGAATTCTTTTAACTGATGCAGTTGGATCCAGATTTCCAGTTATTTTTTTGGATCATGTTTAGATGCCGTGGAACTAGTCCAATTTTACATATTTTTGCAGACTAGCAGTATAACCCGTCTTTGACCGGGTCTTTCATTACTGGAAATATTTGCCGTTCAGATGGAGCAGTTTAAGTTTAAAGTCATCCCACCCGAAAATCAGTATGAGTAACAAGATTTGGGTACAACTGAGGCTCATCCCGAAATGCGGGTTTAACAATTTGAATGGGAGGTGGCCCTGAAAAGGGGACTGTATAATAATTAATAATATTATTGTAATAATTTAAACTATTTATTTTTATTAAAGTTTTTATGAAAGATATATATCCAAAAACAGATATTAAATAGTAAAATGTTGGTTGGACAGGAAGTAGTGGAGAACCATTGCCGCCAGAAATTAGGACTCAAAACCGGTACTGAAAAATTATCTATCAAACAATATAAATTTCAACATTATCAGATGAAAACTGTGGATATGGATAAACAACATCCGATCTCACATATACATATATACATACACATTATATAGATATAGATCCTTTGACAAATCCAGTTGCACAACGCCAGCTTAATGACATACTATAAAGAAGATCAAACACACTTGCAAGAGTTACTGTACAAACAGCGCTTGATTTATCTGGCTGTCTTAATGTTTCTCAATACGAGCTCACAAGGAAATCGAAAATGTCTTCCCTGAAGTAATTGTGTATACCAACAATTCCTGTGGAGCCTATTCTTGGATTCTTACGAGAGAAATGTAGTAAATAGTGGAAAAGGGGAAACACAGCATGACAGATTATTCATTGTGTAATTTTACACAGTGCAACATTTTTCTATCGGATCATCTTTACTCTTTTCTCTTTTTACAAATATTTCGCGATTTTCTTTAATGCTTCTTTCGAGTCTTTTTCATTCGGATCTCTTTCCTCACAACTTCTTTTTTTTTCTTTAGACATTTTTATTAAAAGTTTCTCGGGCCGTTCGCAGTAAAAAAAAAAAAGGCTCCCTTTATTTGAATTGATGGTCGTAAATCAGAATGGTACCAGTACAAAAAAAAAACAAAAAACAAAACGAAAAACTTACGGGATTCTAGGTATATTTAAAACATAAAAATGACCCCGATCGAAGATTTAGGATTGTTTGCGCTTATACATCGATTCATTCATAATAATAGTTTTATTTTATTTTTTTAATAATGTTTCGGTTCTTGTACCCTCTGTCCTTCCTATTTCCTGTAGTCTTACAGCGATTTTTGTACTCTGACGGCGGTATTGAACTCCTGGCGTCCAGATAAATGTTTAACAGTAATCTTATAGTCTATATTTCTGAGATGAGGTATTATGTACATTATTTACATTATTCGTACTATTGTCCTCATCTTTGTCGCCATATGGAGAGATAAAGGAGATCACCGCCCTCTGTGGGATCATGTTGAGATCATTGACAAGGAACACCATTGGAAAATTCGTAAACTTAAGGAATTAGCACATATGCTAGGCTACAAAAATCTCCTGAGCCGACCAAGCATAGAAATTAATACAATATGGGAACCGGTAATAAGGAGTGCCAGAGAAAAGCAATGATAACAACATAGTTTCAATATGAGCTCTGGTGAAAACATGCCTATTCTTGGATTTTAACAGCAAACATGCCTATTCTTGGATTTAGTTAACAGCAAAATTGCAATATGAGTACTGGTAAAAATGGTTACTGAAGACATTAGGTTTATAATACCCAGAAAATCATACCCAGATGTTCTCAAGGACACATGGAACAGTGTTAAATCCAGTGACAGAACCCAAAGAGTGTGAGTTCAATACCCGGTTAAGGCAGTGGAGAACTTTCAGAAGGAAATTAACAGGAGATAACTGACATCCATCAAACATGGCACGTGGAACTAGAACAGTCTACCTCGGTGATCGAAATAAAGGGTTCAGTTCGACATTCCAACCATTGGGTATTAAAAACCTAATGTCTTCAGCAACCAGAAGGCCGGGGCGTACAACGGCGGAAACGTTGTGATAAATATGGCGACAAAGATGAGGACAATAGTCCGAATAATGTAAATAAAGTAATGTTATACTTATTCTGATATGTCCCATCGTACACAAGGTGAATGAATTTCTAGATTTAAATCTAATTTCCTAACACGCCAAAGACGAATAATCTGATATGAATTAGCCAATTCCATAATAGTAATGTCTTTTTAGCGTAAAAATACAGAAAAAAAATTTAAATCATGGTATGGCCCAGAGGTTAGTATATTAAAAGTTGGATTTGACGAGGCTATTCTCATATGAGACTTGGAGCAATTGTTCTTTTGTGCTAATACATTAATGCAAATATAATTACGTTTCTTCAAAACATAGCGCGTCAAAAGAACTTCATTAAGAGTCTCCTCGCATTTAAAAGTATTCACGTCTTTTATCATTTTCTCGAAATCAATGTCACCATGAAGAAAGAATAGATCGCTGAGATGTGTAATCAGAAGTGGTAAAAGTGGAACTAATTCGCCAAATAAATATATAACCTAAGAGAAGAATCTCTCTTTCTTTTTCTCTCTCTCTACACACACACATATATATATATATATATATATATATATAAATAAAAATAAATAAAAAATATAATATAATATAAAAGGCTCAAAACACTAATATTTAATGTAATTACGATTCCAGTGTAATAAATTTTAATGTAATTACGATTACAATGTAATAAATTATAGTGATTTTCCAAGCGTAGCTTGGATGTGGCACAAGGCCGAATGTAAGGTGCACCCAGTGAGGGTCGAACTCACTACTCATTAGTAATTGTTTTAGCGAGACAAGCTTACTAACCATTACAACAACTCGAGGTGCCCCAATGTAATAAATTATAACCATGGAATATTAATGTTTGAACCTTTTATATTATATTCTTACTCTGTCATGGACATTTAGTTTTACTTGGATTCTATCCTCTTAGGAATATATATATATATATATATATACATTGACCACTAATATTATCAATCTCTCTCTCTCTTTCTCTCTCTCTCTCTATATATATATATATATATATATATATATATAGATAATATAGATAGATATGATAGATAGAGGAAGATAGATAGAAATATTATAATATTTATGGTAAAATATACATACATATGCAAAATATATAAATACCCATACATGTTTTTTATATTTTTAGAATAAAAATTCCAAGAGGAAGAATCCAGATAGAACTCAATGTCCAGGACATGGAATAAGGATATAATAAATATATATATATATATATATATATAATAATATTCCATGGTATATAATTTATTCCATTGGAATCGTAAATATATATATATATAATCAAAAGAATTATATATAAAATATAATAACAAAACAGTTGTTTTTATATATTTATATTATATATATATATATACTGATATATATATATATATATATTATATATATTCAATGGAATAAATTATATATATATATAATATTATATTTAAGTATATATATATATATATATATATATATATACAATGAAAGTAATATATATATATATATATATATATATATATATATATATATATATATATATACAATGAAAGTATATATATATATATATATATAGTTATATTTAAATAATTTCATCTTTAGCTAGAAATGGATCATTTTCTGATCACTTCCACCTCCAAAAGTATGTAGCTTCTTTCGAAGAGGATATTGAACATAAAATATTCAATTCGGAAATCAGAACAGTGTTTCAATCATAGACAAAAAAGAGAGAAAATCAGTTTAATAATATCAGATCCCGAATAGCGAGAATTTCCTGTACCGCTCTAACTCAAATCCAGATCTACATTTTGACAGCACTAACCAGACCTCGAAGAGTATTGTTTGATTCACTGGATAAAATTTAAACCAAGAAGAGCACCGTTTCAGCGTCTAGATCAGATCCAGTCCCCCCCCCAAAAAAAAAGAAAAAAGTTGCCTGCTCTGATCACTTCTAGATTTAGAATAGTGAGAGTTGACTGTTCAGATCAAATCCCTGACCCAGACAGTAGTGTGCTGTCTACTTTGATCAGATTCAGAGAATGCGGGTCGACGGCTCTTATTAGAACCGGAGCCAGAAAAAAACTCCAAAACTCTTACCAGATCCAAAAGAATATTGATTGACGGCTCTTATCAGATCCAGCTCTAGAACACTGATTGTATTTTTCGATTAAATCCAGATCAAAATGAGCATGAGTTATCTGCTTTGATCAGATTCAGATGAGCATGATTTGCCTGTGCCTATCAGATGCAGATCCGTAAGTCCATTGATTGTTTCGTCTAATCGAATCTCGGTCCAGAACGTGGGTTGCTTTTTCGTAATCGATGCAGATGAACATTCGTCGAGTGAAATAATGAGGTTCTAGATCAAGAAAAATCTGTCTGTATTCTCTAATCTGACCAGATGGCTGGTAGCTAACATTAGGAATTAAGAATTAAAAATTAAGAATTGAAACTATTTTATTCTCAGGGGGAAATATTAAGAAATAAGAGATTAAGTGGATGAAATATATTCTCATAGAAAAGACTGGGACTGAAGGAATATTATATTGCGCCATTCTTCAAAATAAGAATTTTCTATATATCTTGAAAATCAGCATTCAATGTTTTACTTTACAACGTCTCAAACATCTACCTTTTGTATAATGAAGTGATAAGAAACTTGGAATCATGCGGTCATATAAGGTTTAAACACCGGTTATCATACAAACCACTGAAGTCTGTTTAGTGGCATATTAACTCCTTATGGGTTATTTAATGCCGATATTTAATTTTCTTGGAAGCATTAGTAATTTCTTTGACAAATATATTGCTGGTATTTTTTAAAAAATGTATTGCTGGTAATATGATTACTATAGAAATGAATTGCTGGTACTTTTACTATAATTTATTTAAATACTTTAATAGTGTTTTGATCCCAGTTTGAGGGTTAACAATATGCCTATAGCTGGGACCCTAACAGGTGCTACCACCTGGGTTCAGGGTGGACCTGGGAACAGCAGCAATTAAGAGGTGGTCCCACGCTCCTCAAAACCTCCCGACTAGGGGCCTTGCTCTAGGATGTAGTTTATCATCATCCCCAGGAGAGTTCAGAGAAGTTAAGCAACGTCGACATTGGTCAGTACCTAGATGGGCGGATTGTGTACTGGATAACAGCTCGGAATTCGAAACCGGTGAAGCTTATTTCTATTCCTTTTGGTTTCGTCATATTCACCTATGGTCAAAGACCCATGGGAAAATTATGTATCCACCTCTTCCTTGCCTTAACTTCGTGTTAATTAGTAGGATTTATATCAGTAACTCATTATTATCTCCGTCTTAGGTATAACGATAAACTACATCCGTGTCCAGAGTAAGACGATAAACTACGTCCGACAGCAAGGCCTCTAATCAGGAGGTTTTGAGGAGCGTGGAACCACCTCTTAATTGCTGGTGTTCCCAGATCCACCCTGACCCGGGGTGGTAGCACTTGTTAGGGTCCCAGCTATGGGCAAATAGTTAACCCCCAAACTGGGGTCAAAACACTATGAAGGTATAAAAATAGGTCTTAATATCAGAAATACTTTATTTTGGAACAAAATAATTACCAGAAATACATAATTACCAACAATATTTTTGGAAAAAAAATATAAGACCAGCAATAAAAAAATTGTCGGCATTAAATAATCCATTGAGGTTGATATGCCGTAAAACAAACCAAACGAAACCAAACAATCATTACCATTTCTAAAACATTTGTATATACTAAAAATATTGTCTGACATTAATGTCATGGGTCCTTACCTATAACTACAGAATGAACTCTTCCTAACACTATGTATACTACGCCTCTCAAGAGAGAGGGACGAATTGAGCCGAGCTTCTCGGCTTGACGGTCAAACTCTCTGCCTCTGAGCAGAGAGGAACCCGGACGAGGCTCCCCCGAAGGGCAGAATCTCGTTCGGGGAGGTTGACCAACCCGATCCCGTTTATACAGGTTCTACGGGCATTTTTTGGCCGAGCCTACGGACTCGGAAAACCCACGTAAAACTCGGCCTTGTGCCACATCTTTCCCTCGTGGGGGGCGGGGGCAAGTAAATATCGAATCGAGTCGAGCCGATTGTAGTTCATTCCAAACCAGACTGACAGTCATACTAACACCTTCCACATCTTGTATTATTATTTCGTGTAATATACCTTCGTTATTTCTACTCTTGTGTTCGTGTTGTTCTTCCTTGGTCCTAACCTGGACCATAACAATTAAATAACTTGTTAAGTCGTAAAAATACATCAAGCATCTCAGAGAATCTTTTTTTTTTATCTTCAGTCAGAACCTGCTTGCGTTTTCTATGGCTACCTTTTTTCCGCTGAGATGAAGTGGGACGATTATATTGAATGACATGCTAGGTAAGCTGTCAGGAATGTAGATACACTTTGTCGTGCGGGACAATTTTTCTCGCCAGAATCGAGCTTACATATTTATGAGTCTGCCATTCGTCCATGCTTCGAATACTCCAGTCACATTTGGTCTGGTGCTTCTGTCATGTATTTCGAGATTCTTGACGGAATGCAAAGAAGAATCTGCTATATTATTGGTCCTGACCTGGTATCTCGGTTTCAGTCACCTTCTCATTGCCGTGCACATAGTTTCCGTGTGCCTTTTCTATAAATACGGCCATGACAATTGTTCTGATGAGCTTTCGTCTTTGGTACCTACACATTATGAATTTAAGCCTACGACTAGATTGGTATCTAGGTTTCACTATCTTATAGTTGAAATGGCTAGATGTAACCGCAAGTTCTATGCTAACAGTTCCCTCACTGGCACTTCTTGCTTTCGTCTTATTGCTTTCCAGGCAAATTTGATCTTCAAAAATTTAAATGCAATATTAATCGTTACCTTCCGTTTTTTTTTTTAATTCCTGTTCTTTTATCGTACTCTTTCCTTAATAACGTTCTATTTTTCTCATATTCTCTCATAATCAGTACCCCACTTGCGTCTCAGTGACCTTCTTGCCTTTATTTGGATGCAATTATAAAAAAAAGATAATCAATCATTCGATTTGGGTAAATAGCAGAACAGAATGGGTTCTATAGACTTGGATGTCAACTAGTCTAGGAGAAGGACAACTCTGAATTCAAAACCTGCGAAGGATAGTTTGGGGACCTTGTGGTACGTAGTGCACCAGGTCTCTGTAATCGGCCCTTCAAAAAGTGTGGATGGTCCTGCACGAAACCTTCACCACTATAATCGAATCTCATGTGCTATACATGCGGATTTAGGGACCGCTTGTGAATTCCAAATTCCCATGAAACTCCAATATTGGAGCCGGCTCAACCCACCCGGGGTGAATGCCGTTACAAGAACAAGAGAGAGAGAGAGAAGAATCTTCATTACGTTACATTTCATTCAAATTTTGAAGTTGGCGGCCACGCTGTAAGACGCAGCCACACATCATCATTCAACATGTGTACTTTTTCTCGTGTTTGCAGACTTCCTCACAGGTGTTCACCTATTGAGGTCACCACTGGCAGCGGGTGAATCGGCTGGGAATCTCTTAATTGCCGGGTAGGAAATTGAGTGCCAATTCTATTCCAGTAAAAGAGCACACCCCCACAGACTGGAAAACGCATCTGTCTCAGCCACTAAGCAATTATCGTTCGTTGATATTTACCAAAATTTATGCGTTATTTTCCTTTTTCCTTCAATCTTGCTTGTGAGTATCAAAATTT
>CAHIKZ030005310.1:1467500-1505602 GCA_903632075.3 Acanthosepion pharaonis
AGATAATAAGTTAGGCAGAGTAGAGTGTTAGATTTGGCCAGACTGGAAAAAGAGAGGAACTGATAAAAATGGTGTAAAATTTATAAATATGTGCGAAATAAATATCAGATTGAATTGCAGAAATAAAACATATAATGAATTTCCAAAAATTTCCAGTGACTTGTATGTGTTTACTTGTTATTTCTCTGTGTCTAACAATCAACGCTGCCGAGATTCTTAAAACCGAATTCCAGTGTCTGCATCTGCGAACTGTGGCACGGATCATTGTTATTTGCTCGTCAAGTTCTGGACAATCTTTGGACGTTCGCCATTCATTTTCCTTGAGTAGATTCTTGAACAGGAGAATAATGGAGAACACGGAAACACGAGAGGCGATTTGAAACAACAAAAGGAAAAGGGAGGGGTCTCGAACGGCCATGGTGTATTGCTATTGATCAGATATATTCTCTCGTGGAATTTAGCCTTCAAGCTAATGGGTGGTTCTGACGGCGTCCCTCCGACGATTACGATTTGACGGGAAAACTGGATTCAGGATAAAGAAGATAGCTGGTTAAGTTTAGGATTATTGAGTGATCAACTGGCTGAGCAAAATAAAGAGGAGGAGAAGAAAAAGAATTATTATTATTATTATTATTATTAACAGCTAAGTGAAGAGCGTGATTTAAGAAAGGATGAAGAAAAGAAAAAGAAACAGTGTTTGACAATGTTAAACAATATTTCAACAAAATGTCTGGCTTCTTCATGTTATATTTAAACAATTTTTTAAGTATAAAAATATATAAATCTACAAAAAACTTATAAGTCTTTGTACAAACGTTGCTTATCTAAGATTTATTATTGATACAATAAGTGTGGCACAAGGCCGAAAAAAGCGGGGAGACTATTTAAGGTTGGTTATCATTAGCTATCTTATACTTAGCTAATCGAATTTACGATCCATTTATTTTTTACAATATACAATATATTAGGTTGGTGCAGAAATAATGACGTAATAATGTCGTTTTTTGACGTTAAAAAATACGTCAAAAAACGACATTATTACGTCATTATTTTTGCTCCAACCTAATACATAAGAGTTTATCAGTCACCATTCGCTCTTTCCCGCAACAAAATACTCCACACACACTTGGCAACTGCTGGAGAAAAACTGCGCAATCCGTTACAAAAACCAATATGTACAATTGTGTATTGCTTGTCTTGTAATGAAAAAACGTCTGTACTGGTAATCAATACGTCAAAACGAATGAAACGCTGCCAAGCGTGAAGGCATGCATCTAAAACTTGCTTAATATGATGACGACCTGGTTCATGATATTTACCATTAGGTGATTAGTTACTAAGAGGAATTCTTTCTTTTTATGTGCCATGTCTTTTCATGACGTAGGCGATCATGGCTCTCTCCCTCCCTCTGTCCCTTGCAGTTCTCAACATTTTCCTTCCCTATGCCACCCCCCCCCCAGACCACATGCTGTCATCCACTTGCTTAAGCCCGCCACGCGTTGTTTTCCCTCTTTCGACCCGTGAGTATCAGATTCTCCAGGCCCGCCTTCCTCGTTATGTATCCCAAAAACTTCAGCTGCCTCTTCTTGATATTAAGTATAAGCATCCTACTTGTTTCAAACCACTCTAACATCTCATTGTTGCTCACATACTCCGTCCATGATATCCTTAGCATCCTTCTGTAGGACCACATCTCTGACGCCTCGAGTCATCATCTTTGAAGAAATCGTCCGCCATTCGCTGCCGTAAAGAAGGACATACGTCACGTAACAGTTCAGTATTCTTTTCTTTGTTACCAAAGAAATCCTGTCTCGCAATACACTGCCCAGCTTTTGGAATGTGTGCTTGGCCATCCCAATACATCTACGGACTTATCGTCCTCTGTCAAGACGCTTACCAGGTATTTAAACTTCCGCGTCTGCTTGATTCTAGTGTTCCCGACCTTCAGATCGCATTTCGGGCTTCATCCTCTTAATGACGACCATGCACTGCGTGTTCTTGTAGTCTATGCTTAGTCCTTTCTTCGCACTCTCCGTCGCTACCTTCAGTAGAAGATTCTGTAATTTCATTTGCATGTCTGCTATCAGTACTGTGTCATCTGCATATCTTATGTTGTTACGATTGTGGTCGCCAATGTTAAATTCCGGTAGGGTTTCCAATTCTTTCAGAATTTCCTCGCTGTATCGGTTGAACAGGTCGAGTGAGAAGACGCATCCTTGCCTTACGCCCCTTTCTATTTTTGTATATTCACTGAATTCGTTCCCTCTGCGCATGCATGCTGTTTGCTGCCAGTATGGGTTCTTGATTATTCTGATATCTCTCCCGATATCGAGGTTGCAGAGCAGTTCCATCAGATCATTGTGGCGTACTTTGTCGAAGGCCTTTGCGTAGTCTGTGAAACATAGGTACACGTCCTTCTGCATCTGAGCGAACGGTTCGGTTCGGTTTAACTCTCTGATTTCGGGCGGGAGGAACCCGAAGGAGGCTACGCCGAAGGGCGGAGTCTCCTTCGGGGAGGTAAAACCGGCCCTGAACCCGTTTATACGGGTTCAAATGGGCTATTTTTTGGCCGAGCCTAATGGCTCGGAAATGCCCACGTTAAAAAGGCCTTGTGCCACATGACGCCCTCGTGGAGGGACGACTAAATATAGTCCTTCTGCATCTGTATCGCTCTTTCTGATAACATTCAGAGCATGAATATCGCGTTCCTTGTTCCGGTGTCTTTTAACGAACCCGCACTGTTCTTGTCCTATATCTAGGACGATTCATTAGAATACGGATGATGAGTTTTGTCACGTGGCTCATTAGACTTATTGTTCGGTGGAGTCCGCATTCGTTTGCGCCTGGTTTCTTAGGCATAGCTATAAAAATAGATCTGCTGAAGTCTTCCGGTATATCCTCGCTGTTGTAGATTTCATTTGTTATTTCAGTGATCTTGTCTATGTCAAAGTCATCTAAGTCTGTCAGCATTTCCGTTACAATTCCGTCAATTCTTTTCAATTTAGCCAGTGCGGCTTTTATTTCGGTTTTCAGAATTCCAGATCCATCGGTAGTTCTGTGTATTGCTGGTTGTTCACTTACGTCGTGGAAGAGTTCTCCAATGTACGCGTTCCAGCGTTGAAGAATTTTTCCTTCTCTAATATGAGTGTTCCATCGTTTGATTTTAGGCAGCCTGTTGACGATCATGTCTTTTGTTCTGTTAGTTGTCTTACTTGTTTGTGCATGTCTCTTTTGCTGGTAGTATTCAATCTTTCTATTTCTGCACATTTTTCGTTTAGCCATTCTTCTCTAGCTTGCCTGCATTTGCTCCTTATTTCCTTGTGTAATGTTCTGTATTCTGTTCCGTATCTTGGTCGAGTTTTCTGTAGTTATCCATCATGTCATCCATTTATTTCTCCTTCTTCGTCTTGTCTCCTTTGCGATGATATCATTTGCTAAAGCGTCTCTTAGTACGTCCCATTCGAGTTTCTATTGTGTGCCTCGTATCTTCTTTTCACGTTGTCTATGTATTTTTATTTAAGGTTAGGATCACTCAGGAGTTTGTTGTATTGCAGTTTGGGTGCTTCGCTTCGTCAATTTCCGCAGTTTCACTCTTAGTTTACAAATAAGAGGGCGATGATCGCTTTCGAAGTCGGCGCTTGGGTAGGTTTTGCAGTGAATCATTGCCTTTCTGAATTTGTTGATAGTTATATAATCAATTTGGTTTTTAGTTTCTCCTCCTGGACTCCTCCATGCCCATAGTCGTCTCGGATGTTCTTCGAACCATGTGTTGGCTATTAGCCATGTACTATAGGATCCATTTTTCTCCGCGTTCGTGGCGGGTTCCTAGTCCGAATCTTTCTGCTATATCTCCTGCCCTCTCCCTGCCTACTTCGGCGTTTAAGTATCCAATGATAATTATGACTTCCTGTGATTTGCATAGAGCCCTGGCACTGTCCGCATGGAGTAGAAAGATTCGATGTCCTCGTCCTTGCTTTGTATCGTCGGTGAGTCCGCCACTATAATAGCCACATCGAAAGGCCTCTTTTTCAGCTTCACTACCTGAATTCTTTCGGAAAACTGTTGGTATCCTAGAACGCATTTCCTAATTTCGTTATCTAGTATTAGTTCTACTCCTTTGTCCTTGTTCTCACCGCCTGCATAAATTATCCAGTGTTTCTCGCTGACAAAGACACCGTTGTTTGGCCATCTGGTTTCACATACACCTCGAATGTTGATGCTAATCCTGTTCATCTCTTGTTTAATATTACCAAAATGGCCGCAGTTGTTCAGTGTCCTGACGTCCCATATACCGAGGGTTATTTTGTGTTTGATGCGAGCAGTTGCAGGATAACTGTCTAGCGACACCTGTCGCTCATGTCGATCCTTTCCGGGCGAGGAATAGGTTCCGAGGACTTTTATCCCCTTTACGCCGTTTATGCTAGCAGTCGCTGGATGACGGTCAGGTGACACCTGTTGCGCATGTCGATCCTTTCCTGGCGAGCAATAGGTTCCGAGGACTTTTATCCCCTTTACGCCGTTTATGCTAGCAGTCGCTGGATGACGGTCCGGTGACACCTGTTGCGCATGTCGATCCTTTCCTGGCGAGCAATAGGTTCTGAGGACTTTATCCCTTTACGCCGTTTATGCTAGCAGTCGCTGGATGACGGTCCGGTGACACCTGTTGCGCATGTCGATCCTTTCCTGGCGAGCAATAGGTTCCGAGGACTTTTATCCCCTTTACGCCGTTTATGCTAGCAGTCGCTGGATGACGGTCAGGTGACACCTGTTGCGCATGTCGATCCTTTCCTGCCGAGCAATAGGTTCCGAGGACTTTTATCCTTTACGCCGTTTATGGCGAGCAGTAGGTTCGGAGGACCTGTTGCGCATGTATCCCCAATAGGTTTTATCCCTTTACGCCGTTTATGCTAGCAGTCGCTGGATGACGGTCAGGTGACACCTGTTGCGCATGTCGATCCTTTTCCTGGCGAGCAATAGGTTCCGAGGACTTTTATCCTTTACGCCGTTTATGCTAGCAGTCGCTGGATGACGGTCAGGTGACACCTGTTGCGCATGTCGATCCTTTCCTGGCGAGCAATAGGTTCCGAGGACTTTTATCCCCTTTACACCGTTTATGCTAGCAGTCGCTGGATGACGGTCAGGTGACACCTGTTGCGCATGTCGATCCTTACCGGCGGGGAGCTAATTCCCATAGACATAACCCATAAGTTTGGTTTCGCATTATCTGAGTTGTTAACCATGATTTGCCTTGGGATTGATAGTGGAGTGGTTTCCCATTACTTTCTTCATGGTGGTTTATGGAAACACCATCTCTAGTTAGATGGCCGTTGACTCAGTGAGTTCGTGCACCCTTTTTTAGGTCTTGTTTCTCTAGTGGCTTGCTAACGAGTCACCTCACTCGGAACTCGGAGTGGGGTAGTCGGTTTAGTCGCCAGCATTTCGACTGGAATACTTACCGAAAGATTAGGGAAACAACAATAACAAAAAACAAACAAGAAAAAAAAACCCTAATTACCCCCCCAAAAAAAAAAAAAACTAATTAAAAAAAAACAAAAAAACTAAGTTTTAGTTAAAGTCCTGATCCCCACTACTAAAATGCTAACAAAGAATGGAGAGGACATTAAATTCACTTCACTTAGAGGAGAAAAATTTGCGAAACAAGAAAAGTTAAATAAATTGTAGTAGGAAAGAAATAAGACTAAAGGGAAGAAAAAGATCAGGAAAAGTTCCCAATAATCAAACAATTTTGTATAAAATCTTATGGAACTCTCTGTTCATTGTTCATTCCCCCAGGCTGGAAGTAAGTAATTTGCGTTTTAAGGGTCGACAGGTCGATTGATTCTGAATATTTTTTCAGAATGTGCACCTTGAGATGTTTGTCGAAATTACAGTCATTTGTAAGAAAATGTTTTGCAAGCTCCGTTGATATCACATTGTTTTGTGTGACTTCATACCTGTGTCGATTGAATGTTTTCTTTAATTTTTCCGTTGTGCAACGCACATATTTGGTATATTGGTCGACATTTTTGAAACGAGAATCATTACAATTACCGCCCTCTATAGAAATCGTGATGTTTCTCTTTGAATTTGTGATAGAATTAACTTGACTCATGCAGTTGCACAACACATAGGTTTTTCCTCTTTTATGAGTGTTTTCGGGACTATAACGATCCGAAAGTCGAATATTGTTTTGAGTGTGGACGCTTACATTTGTTAAAATTTATCTGATTTTTTTTTATTTCTTTTTAAAGAAACTATAGGCATGTTGGGAAAAATCTTTTTAAAACGCGGATATTTTTGTGCAATGTGTTTGTAGCTGTCGTATTCCAGCAAAAGTTCGGTGTCAATTGATAACTAATGAGACACTGTCAGAATTTATATTGTATAAAATAATAGGGATATTCATTTTTAGCTATTTCATTTGCAATTTAATTCAGTCACATTTCTTGATAGCTGCGTTTGATATAATGCCGAAAGAAGTTATTAGCATGCTTCCAATAATCATTTATCTCCGTGCAAATTCGCCTTATGTGTAAAAATTGCCACTTCAGTTTTGATTTTATCGTGTGACAAGGTTGATGAAAACGGCGGTGTAGGTAAATGTGTGATGACGCAGGTTTTCAAAATAATTCGACAGTTACTTGAAAACTTTACTCTAGTGACTAAAAATTCGACACTAGCTTTAAAGAAACTAAATGTAAATTTTATTTGTGATCGAAAAATATTCTTTGGTGTAAAGGTATCACGAAATTGTAGAAATTTAAGCAAATTCATTGAATAGAGAAGGGATTGAGAATTTACTGTTGTTCAGCACACACGTGTAGAGCCACCAATAATCTTTAGAACCGATCTTTTAAAAGGGTATACTTTGCTTCATTCTCTCGCTTTTTTCGTTAAACTCATTACGAGCAGAGATAAAGAACTCGGCTTTCCCTGTAGAGAGAGTTTGTAAAATCTTTAGGGCTGCTTTTATAAATTTGGGAATTTTTTCTTGTTTTTTGCAAAGTAATGAATGTTGTAGGAGTTCAAATATCTGGGAAAAGTTTTAACAGAGGAATGCAAAAATATGACACCGACATCAGAACACGAACTGGACTAGCGAAAGAAGCAAAGGTACTGAGAAACGAAAATAGTTTTGGATAGCTATGTGATATCCATACTATTATATGGCAGCGAATGTTGGACAATCTCCTCGTGAGGAAAGAATTATACCATTTAAGGCACAATTTGAGACAAATGAAAGTCATTTTGGGACTAAGCAATTTCGTAATGAAACAGCCAAATTCAGAATGGGACTCAGCAAATTCAAGATGAAATAGCCAAGTTCAGAATGGGACGTAGCAAGTTCGTAACGAAATAGTTAAGTTCAGAATGGGAAGTATCAAATTTAAAATGAAATAGCCAAGTTTAGAATGGGAAGTATCAAATTCAAAATGAAATAGCCAAGTCCAAAATGGGACGTATCAAATTCAAAATGAAATAGCCAAGTTCAGAATAGGACGTATCAAATTCAAAATGAAATAGCCAAGTTCAAAATGGGACGTATCAAATTCAAAATGAAATAGCCAAGTTCAGAATAGGACGTATCAAATTCAAAATGAAATAGCCAAGTTCAAAATGGGACGTATCAAATTCAAAATGAAATAGCCAAGTTCAAAATGGGACGTATCAAATTCAAAATGAAATAGCCAAGTTCAGAATAGGACGTATCAAATTCAAAAATGAAATAGCCAAGTTCAAATGGGACGTATCAAATTCAAAATGAAATAGCCAAGTTCAGAATAGGACGTATCAAATTCAAAATGAAATAGCCAAGTTCAAAATGGGACGTATCAAATTCAAAATGAAATAGCCAAGTTCAAAATGGGACGTATCAAATTCAAAATGAAATAGCCAAGTTCAAAATGGGACGTATCAAATTCAAAATGAAATAGCCAAGTTCAGAATGAGACGTAGCAAATTCAAAATGAAATAGCCAAGTTAAGAATGGAATGAAGCAAATTCAAAATGAAATAAGCAAGTCTGAATTGGGACTAAGCAGAAAATGGAAAAATGTTTCGAACTTATCTGCACGTTTCAATAATCAAATATGGATTAAAAAATCAACTGGGTGGTAAATCAGATAATTAAAAATCGGAGCGCAGCGTTGCGTAGATTTTACTATCAATTTCTTACAAGAGACTATTCTTGAACGGCTAAATTTGTGTTAAATTTAGGATTTCTGTCACTTCCATTGGTAAGACAATAAAGGAGAAGAGAAGAAAAAAGAAAGAGATGGATAGACTGTATATAGTGTTAAAAAAAGAGACAATAATTGGGAGTTATTCAAAATGAAATGATTTCGGAGACAGCAGGGCAAATATCGAAAGTCCCAAGAAAAAGCAGCAAGGAAATACTGAATGCATATATCAAGACAGAGTTAGAAAAAACATGGGTAAAGTGAGAGATTTTAAGCGCTGAAAGTTGCATTCAAAAAACATACACTCCTTATGAATTTTCTTGATTTATTGATTGCTCCTAGAAGATAAAACATTTCAATAGTGAAGTTTAGTTGAACATTATTATCATGAAAATATTTAATTTTAAAGTCTTTTTTTCGCAAAATAATTGCTCAGTCCCAAATTGAATTTGCCTAATCCATTTTGAACTTGCTAACTCCCAAATCAAATTTGCTTATTCTATTTTAAATTTGACTATTCCATTTCGAATTTGCTATGCCCTAATTTAAATTTGACTATTCCATTATGAATTTCCTACATCCCATTTGGGATTTTCTATGTGCCATTTTGAATTTGACTATTCCATTTTGAACTTGACTATTTCATTATAAACTAGCTTAGTCCCAAAATGACTTTGATTAGTCTCAAACTGAAGTTGAAATGATATAGAGGTAGCAGAAATAGGATTCTACAGATGGATAATAATCATTTCACGGAGTAAGCAACGAAGAAGTCTTAAAAAAGATGGAAACAGAAAGAACAATTATACTCCGAATGATTTAAAAAGACAGCTGAAATTCCTAAGACACATAATGTGGAAGGAGAGCTTGGAAAACATAACCCATGAGGTTTGTTTTCCAAGCCTTGAGAGCAAGAGAGGCGAGGGCATTAAGCGGCTTACCTGACGAACCTGTTATGAATAGATAGATTTCCCGACGCGGGTTTTAAAACAAGGGCTCGATGTTCTCTTTCAAACAGAGCGAATAATACATCCAATTAAATTGAAATTAATAACCAGTCATTAGGTGGGGGACAAGGAAGATTAATTTCTGTAATACACACATTAGCAGAGGGACTAAGACCCGCACAAGTTAAGAAGTTATGGAGAGCCATGGTCGACTATGTCCTGAAGGAACGCGTCACGTAGAAGAAGAAGAACGAATGTAAGGTTCTAAATCTTTCAACCATCCTTGATCATTTTTAAGATAACGCAAATTATGTATGACAAATTTATAATGAAAGAAAAGAAAACGTTGATGTATTTGTGTTTTCAGAATGGTGTTTTGTGTTTAGAGAGTTATAAATTTGAATCACGTTTTGACCGTGTTGATCAGGTCATTTGTAGGCCGCTTACAACATATATAAAGCCGCTTGCGGTCATATGCAGATTGAGGCTATGTCGTTATTAATTGTTGACTGTATTTAATAGACCATTTCTTTGGCTGAAAGATAATTTATTTAATGTCGGCGTTTTGTTTTTTATGATTATGGCTTCAAATATTTATATCGTTTATTTATGTTATATTTTAGATTATCTATCTATCTATCTATCTATCATTGAGATTACTGGCATATTGGTTGCAATAAACACCTTAGATTTATCATTTCTTATAAAATGTTTCAAACATATATCAAACTATTAATCCTGTCTGTTTACATCTATCTATCTATCTATGTCCTTCTGTGTCTATCTATCTATGTCATTCTGTGTCTATCTATCTATCTATGTCATTCTGTGTCTATCTATCTATCTATCTATGTCATTCTGTGTCTATCTATCTATCTATCTATCTATCTATGTCATTCTGTGTCTATCTATCTATCTATCTATGTCATTCTGTGTCTATCTATCTATCTATCTATCTATCTATGTCATTCTGTGTCTATCTATCTATCTATCTATCTATCTATGTCATTCTGTGTCTATCTATCTATCTATCTATCTATGTCATTCTGTGTCTATCTATCTATCTATCTATCTATCTATTCATCGCGGTCTTTCCATGATCTGTCTGTCTGTCTGTCTGTTTTATTCGATTGCTGTTTCATTGGGATTATAAGTCCTTTATCCCTGTTGAATAAGTGGCATTCCTTGTCATTTATTTCACTTCGTGCCAAGTCCTGTTTATTCTCTCTATCAATCTATTTGTCTCTCTATAACAGCCTGTATCAGTATTTTATCTATCTATATGGTAAACAAAAGCAAACTATTCAAATCTAAAAAAAAAAAATGTTTTCTTTTGAGGTATAATAATATTTTCAAGTAATTTTCAGAGTTGTTATGCACAAACAAAACCCGAATTTTCTGGCGAGCAGCAGCTAGCAAATTGTTTCATATACTTAAAATGTAATCTCTGAAATATCCACATCCTTATGGCTACAAACCAAGCGTAACGCACACTTTTATACAAACAACGCATTAATTATAATAAAATCTTACTTAATCTGAAATGTTCACTAATTTTCCTGTTATGTAATTACATTTGATTGGCTGGAATAAAAAAGGGTGGCTTTAATAGTCATACATTTTTACATATATTCAATAATTTAAGAAAAATTAAAATTATTTATCTGGCTATCCGTTTCGTCACGAAAAGCTCATCAGAGCCAGATGCTTGATAAATCTATTGAACTTATCATCAGATCACATATTTATACTCTTACTGATCGAAAAGAACGCTAATTCTAATTTCGTCATTATTGCTAATTTCTAAGTATTGTATATTTCGTTGTTATAAGAGGAAAACTATGGTATCTGAAAATAAGATCAAAAGATATAACAAACAGCTAGCCATGGCATAATCTCCTCTCTAGCTACTCGGTGTTGATCTCAGCGTTCATATATATATATATATATATATATATATATGTGTGTGTGTGTGTGTGTTTAGAAATAAAGAGATACGGTCAACCATATATATGCTCAATGTATTAAAACGGCTCTATAAATTATGTATTAATACTTACTCATATACCTACGTTTATAATACAACTCAGAATTTCATAGCCTTCCCAATAATCAGGTACAAAAAGTGACGAACATTTTGTACCTGATGATTGGCAAAGCTATGAAATCGTACTATAAACGTATATGTATTTATTTATATATATATATATATATATATATATATATATATATATGAAAAAAAATTCCCCAAAAATTTCGCTTGAAGATGGAACAGAGCTTACTTTAACTCAATCCAAACTTATTTAATATTTTGAAATCATCTTCGAATACGTTTTCACAACAACGCCCACGTGACGACGACGTGATCATATTTAAACGGAACGCTGATCTTATATAAAAATTTCAGTTATCTGTTTGGATTAGTCGAGCTCTTATGTCCATCGTCTTTTTCATGTTGAATTTGAATATGTTCTAATGTTAATTGTTTTATGAATATGTCCTGATGATGGTCTAAAATAGACCGAAACGTCCGACGTTGACATTATATTAACATTAATACAGCATAATTGCATATTAAGATTTTTGTTTGATTTTTTTCTGTATATTTTTCTTCACACTTTTTATGCCTATATTTCTTTTTATAGATACAGATATTTAAGTAAATGCTCTGTTTATAATAAACAGTAACAACGACATTTACCGGCCTGAATGTCCGAGAAATTTTCCCGGAAAATATTCGTCGTCCTACAGTTATCTTCAATTCACTTCTTTATCTGTAAAGAAATTGTCCAGCATTCACTGCCATGTAAAGTTTTTGATGTTACATATCAGTTCAGTACTCTTTTTTTTCTAATGATATTTTCTTGTTTCTTTATATTTTAACATCTTTCGCTCTTCCAGTGCACATTCAGAAGACTTTATCATATTTCTGACCATCTGTTACAACATTTCGCACATTGTTAAATTTCTGTACTTTCTCGACACTGACGCCTGAATTCATTTGTCCTGTCTTCAACTGCTCCTTTTAATAATAAATAAAATGTGACGCCAAAATTCGTAGGCGTGATGAGAGTTGCGAAATATGCCTTCCAAAATCGAAACACGATCTTAAGGAACAGGGAAAATTCTTTAGAAAGAAAGAAAAGAGTGGTGAACCTCAGAATTAACTATTACAATGAAATCGGGCAAATTAGAAAAAAAATATGACACCATTTTATTTTTATTACTTAATTCTGATATAAAACAAACAGATTTAGATATCTTACATCAAAAATTAATTAAACATTTTCAGCATGTGCTCTGTCTGTATCGCTGAAAATTTCAAATCTATCTTTAACGTTGCGACATACATTTTGAAGATTTTTCAGGAATTATCTCCTGTACTGCTAACTGAATGCGTTCTTTAAGCTTAGCTACACTATTGATCTTTTGGTGATAAAACTTTGTTTTTATGAAATCCCACGCAAAGAAACCTGGAGTGTCAACAAAGTTGCATTCTTTTGTATTCATTATTAATAGGGTTCTGTGAACGTCCCCTGGTGTCGCTGCACCAATCATGACGTCTGCCTGGCCGCGCCCGCCGTGCTGTCCTAGTCACGGTGCCAATTGTGACGTCACCCCGTCTGTCTCCGCGCCGTCGCCGTCCTATCCTGTCTTGTGACAACCAATGTGACTTGGTATTGGTCGCGGCACCAAATGTGACGTTCTAACCTTTTGCTGATTCGGATGGGAATCTGGTGAGATTCGGTATCAGCCCTGTCGTTCCCAGCTCGCCTCCAACGTCTGGTTACCGAAGTAACTGTTTTGATTTCTAGTCTAACCTATCCACGTTGTGATTTGATCTTAGGTAGACGAAATCAATCAGTCGCCGGGCCGTAATGCAAGTCGAATCCGACCAAGGGCGATATCGCACAAGTATATGTAAAATAAAATAAAATGATAACTCGAAAAGTTCAAATGTGTTAAAAAAAATGATAACAATATTTTATATCTGGTTGCTGAATACAGGACTGACTCTTCTTCCCAAACTGCTATATGGATTCGTGACACTTTATGTTTGTTAGGCGAGTCTTAACATCTTAAGTTGTTTGTTCTTTAAGAAACTGGTTCTTGGTT
The DNA here is from genome assembly GCA_903632075.3 of Acanthosepion pharaonis. Lineage (NCBI taxonomy): Eukaryota > Metazoa > Mollusca > Cephalopoda > Sepiida > Sepiidae > Acanthosepion > Acanthosepion pharaonis. The sequence continues at coordinate 1,480,743 of CAHIKZ030005310.1, forward strand.
TATCTGCAGGCGATATTCGTAAAACTTGTTTTGGTGGTGTGAGTCTAAGTCGTTCTTCAAAAATAAATTGTTCTTGGTTAGAAGTTGAGTTCGGAATTTGCGTGGAATCTTTCAAGTCAGCTATCTGCGAGGCGGGTCTTCAGAGCTCTCAGCTCACTGCAACTAACTGGAACTTGACTGGAACTGGAACTGCTTTTCACTCGCTGCGACTCTGCTTATATGGACGTCGACCAAAGACGGGGTGGGCTTGTCGGGGTTTGAGGTTCCTTGATAATTCTAAATCCACAATCCACTTCTTTGTTATCGGCCAGGAAAATTTATTATTTTCCATTTTTGGAAGTCTTTTCGTCCTCTCAGATTCTTCTGTTCTCATATTGGTAACTCACCATGCCCTCAGAGGGTGTCAACGGGTTTCCCCTCTCTCTCACAGTGGCATCTCACACCTATCCCTTGAGGGGGGCTCAACAGGCCTCCCCTCCTTTTTCACATGATTGCCTCCGCCTAACGCTCACGCCACCCTTCAGGCAATGGGTGCTCAGCGGCGTGGGTGTGGCCAGACTAGCCTCGGTTTAAAAAATCTTGCTCAAAGAAAAAAAATTATCTTCCTTTTTCTTTTTTTCTTTTCTTTCTCTTTCTTTCCTTCTGCCCGACAACAAACCCTTGGATTCTTATCTTAGTCAAATGTCACTTGGACTTTATCAACCGGGACCTTCGCCAAACAAGTGGGTAGTCAATTGGACGTATCGCACTTACTCGTTCTGATAAAAATAATTTTGCTATCATATCCAGCCCTGACAATAAACAGGTGTTTTTCCAAATAACATGGAGGTGGTTCAACGGACATTTTGTTTTTCGGTCAGTGCGTGCTTAATTAATTTTTATTTCCAAGTTTCTGTTTCGTAGGGGTCTCGGCCAACCTGAAATTTTCATTATCGTTGTCATAAATTAATTTAAATCCGACACATCCACGACCCTACTTTGCTCGCTAATGAGAATAAAAACCTTTAGCACTTTTCCCTGTTAGAAAAAAGATAACCTCGCTTAGTGTTCTTTTCGTGATGGCTTCTTATCACCTAAATTTAATTCTCGCCTTTTTTTTTCTTCTTTCTTTCTAGCGACGTAAATAGTGTCACAGTTCTGAAAGAGAATGAAAATAAAATTTTAAAAAAAATTACAAATTTAAACACTTGTAACATATTAAACATAATGAACAGAATTAAAAGTGAGTTTTTTTTTTAAATCCGATTTAACTGGAATAGTTAATTCTCGGACACCACTATATTGCAGTGAATGCAGGATAGTTTTCTCACAGATGAAGAGGAGACTTGAGGAAATAGATTGGTTTGGTTTGCTGTGTTTTACGGCATATCAACCTCAACGGCGCATAAATTACTATTAATAATCTGTACGTATTATTTATCATCTCGCTGTTGCGTCTCTGTCCTTGGACAGAGTGTGCTGAGGGGCTTCTCTGTCAAAGGACAGAGGGGCAACTAAGGAAAATTATACTGAAGAGGTGCCCATCCTTGGGGAACAGCTGCCCGAGGCCGCGCCCTCCCATTGCACCAAGAGGGAGGGATCGGTGCTCGCACCGAGACCAGCGCAACCGACGGTTGCTGGGGCTGAGGGGAATTTTTGTCCCTGCCCGAGTGTACGCGCTCGGGTCCCCACATTAATCTGACCTTGTGTCACATCTCATTCTCTTGGGGGAATGAGTAAACATCGAATATCAACCTCAATGGGCTATTTAATGCCAAGATCTATATTGCTGGTAATACGTTTTCTTCAAAAATATATTGCTCGCAATATATTTTTTTTTTTCAAAAAATTCACTGCTGGTAATAATTTTTCGAAAAATTATTGTTGGAAACTTTTCTTCAAAAATGTATTGCTGGCAATGTATATATATTTTTTCAAAAATGTATTGCTGGAAATTTTTAAAAAAATATATAGCTGGTGTTAAAACTTCTTACAGTTTGGGGGTTTAACTATTTGCCCATAGCTGGGACCCTAACAGATGCTACCACCCCGAGTCAGGGTGGACCTGGAAAGACCAGCAATTAAGAGGTGGTTCCACGCTCCTCAAAACCTCCTGATTAGAGGCCTTGCCGTCGGACGTAGTTTATCGTCTTACATTGCACGCGGATGTAGTTTATCGTCATACCCAGGACGGGAGTAAATAGAAATGTACTTCTATAGAAGGATACTGAGGATACTATGGGCGTAAAATGTGAGCGGCGAGGAAGTCTTAAGGAAAAGGGAAACAAAAAGAACACTTCTAAAGAAAGAGACAGTTAAAAACTCCGGAAGACATAATGTGGGAATAGGGCTTGGCGAATATGACACTCACGTAACAACAGATCCAGAGAGACGCAGCGATTAACCTAACTAACGAACTTGTACACATAAGATTGCATTTATAACGCATTCGCTGATGCACAACAGTCGAATCAAAATCGATGTGTCATAGATGCTTAACTGTCAAATTTTTTTAATTCGCATTTTTGGCCCAGGCAGGTACCTTAGGAGTTTATTTTTTTATTCCTTATGCTTAATTTCAGTAGTTACTATTGTCGTTTTTGTAGAAAGTAGAACCTTAAATATATATGTGTATAAAACATCAAAAAATAATATTGATTAGAAATAATAAAAAAATAGTTTTCAAAAATAGTCATTCTTTTTCTACTCGTGAAATGTAAAATTACGGCAGAAAGTGTCTTCTTACGGTTAATAATAAAAACTTTAAAGGCTAAGTGTTGTAAAATATACCTCTGCAAATGCAATGTATGTAAGCAATTCAATGTAAATACAAGGAATAACATGTAGTGAGTTTAATTTTAACAGATCCCCAAATGGGGATCATGGCAGGTAAAGGGTTAATAATTCTGAAAAGTTACAAAATACAAAAAGTTCCACGTTTTTTTACCAGGACTTAGGCGATCCTGGTTCTCCACTGTTTTCTCGTTTTTAATATATGCGAATTGCTTTATTTATTAGGGGAAATAGTGCCGTTTGAACGGTATTGAATTCAAATGTTTCTGTTGATGGCGTGAAGAGATGGGTTCATGCCTTTCAGAATGGGCATTTGTGCGAATGTAAACGTAACAGAAAAGGACGCATCTTGAACTCGGTTCGTCGCAACACTAAGTTTTTATTTACAAGAATTCCGTTACAAGTTCGTCCTGCGTTCTCGACAACTATAAACAAATCGAATGACCAAACCACAAAGTAGATTCTTTGTCAAAGTATTTTTCAAAACAAATCAGAGGATTTCAGCACGTGTCAAAATTCAAGTTACATAAAATTCTATGAGAAATCTCTTATGTTGATGCCAACCGTACCTGTCCGAGGCTAAGTTCGTCGATTGAAGGAGAGATGCAGGGTTTGTAATATGCAGTAGAATATTTATATTTGTAAGGTGTGTTTTAATTGGCTATATCCATGATATTTCTTGATAATCCGTCTTATATTTGCAACCTCTGAAGTTTCGTTCCAAGAATGTTCTCACTGATGTTTCTTTAGGCAGTTTTATTAAACGTCCTAGAAAGGTGAAACATCTTCGCTTGATGACTTTGCTCAAAGACGCGCATTTTGTCTCATAGTATCGGGTAATGTGAAAAAAATGGATTGATTTTTCCAATACAACATGAATTAACACAAATATATCTACCGTAATGTTTTTTTTTATTTTTAAAGCTCTATTCTGTAAAACTTTTGTTTATCGTTTATAAACTGTATTTTATAGATTATACAAGTGCGTTTGATAAGTACGTAAGAAAGTACACTTGAAACTGCTAGGAAACTGTTGAAACTTGACTAATACATGGAATAATAATACAACACAAAAGGTACTTAGAACAAAATGTATTGAAACAAGAAAGTGTACACAATATTTACATATAGTCTTTTGTATATTCCTGGTAACCCGTTCCTGGAGAATGTGTTGACTGAGTCGCAGTCAGGCAGAGTCTCGGGTTGAATCTCTTGATTCCCCTGTTCTCTTCCCGGTACCAACCATATTTATATGGTTGGTACTCCACTATGCAAATTAGGTGGATCCTACCACAACAGAAACCTTAATATATTTGGGAAGGGTAATCCAGAACCTATATTGGAAGCCTACCGCCTGCATACGTATAAAAAATAAGTTCAGTAAATATAGAAAATTAGAAAGGGATGTAAGACAAGGATACGCTTATCAGCGGACTTATTCAACCTATACATTCGATTCTGAGAGAATTATAAATCCTATCTTGAGTCATTATTGGCGGCTACAATCTTAACAACATATAATATGCAAATGACACAGTGTTGACAGCAAAAGCAGAAAAGAAACTACAACAACTCCTACAGAAAGTGATAAAAGAAAGCGAGAAAAAAAAAAAAAAAAAAAAAACATTAATTGCAACTCGACAGAATGCATGGTTGTTAGCAAAAAAGAACAGCCCAACATGTAGCTTACAAATTGGAGATAACAAAATCAAACAAGAACAAACATTTGAATATCTGGAAAGTGTTTTAACAGAGAACAGAAAGTGTGACATTAAAATCCGAATATGCATTGAGATAAAGAAAGATGCCTTCCAAAAGCTAAGCAAAATCTTGAGAAACAGAAACATTCGTTAGAAACAACGAAAATGGTTCTGTATTGCTATTTAATATCAGTTCTCCTATATGGCAGTGAATACTTGGCAACCCCCTCACAGACGAAGAAGATATTTGAAGGAACAGAAATGTGATTCTACAGAAGGATGCTGAGAATACCATGGTCCGAACGTGTGGGCACGGTGAAGTTTTAGAGAATATGGAAACAAAAAGGACACTTATACTTAACGGCAGGAAGAAAAAGTTGACATTTCTAGGGCATATAATGAGGAAAGAGGGTTTAGAAATTTTGATACTCACAGGACAAAATAAAGCAAGAGGGATAGAGGAAACAAGCCATAACCTAGCTAGCGAGATTGAATGGATAGATAAAGAGATAACAAAAATAGGAAATTTATTAAGAGCTACAAAGTAAAATTGTGTAGAACCATAATCGCCAACGTCCTGAAGGAACACGGAACACTGAAGAAGAAGATTGTTACTTGGTTTGTTAAAATTCTTGATAGGATTAAAATAAACGGAAGCACAAACGCATTTTTCTGACAATCCAATATGCCTCTTTGTTCGATATATTGCCCGGATGAGGAGGTTAATTCTAATTTTTTTTTTTCTGGAAAGCATCGATATCTTCTTCATCTGTACTAGTTAAATCATAGAATCCTGATTTCTACAGAAACACAGTTTGAAACATAATTAGAAAATGTTTAATTGGAAAATGGTTCCATATTTCTGAAAAGCTCGGTTTCAATGACGCTGAAGCTGAAAAAATAGATGCACATTTTGGAGTGATGTTTGAACAGCTAGCTTGTCTCGCTGATTGATAACAGTATAGTGAGTTCGATCTGTACAGGATGCCCCACAATTGCACCAGACTATGCTAAGTAAGTACAGTGTAACCCAGATATAAGAGAGTTGTCGGGACCGGAGAAGTCTCTTATATCCGGGTTTCTCTTATATCCGGGTTTGATTTATTTTATATACATTAACACAGGCTCTAATTTGGGACCAGAGAAAATCTCTCTTATATCCGGGTTTCTCTTATATCCGGGTTTGATTTATTTTATATACATTAACACAGGCTCTAATTTGGGACCAGAGAAAATCTCTCTTATATCCGGGTTTCTCTTATATCCGGGTTTGATTTATTTTATATACATTAACACAGGCTCTAATTTAGGACCAGAGAAAATCTCTCTTATATCCGGGTTTCTCTTATATCCGGGTTTGATTTATTTTATATACATTAACACAGGCTCTAATTTGGGACCAGAGAAAATCTCTCTTATATCCGGGTTTCTCTTATATCAGGGTCTCTTATATCCGGGTTACACTGTATTTAAAAGAAAACGGCAATTGTGGATTAAAGGGAGACAAATACTGTTATCCTTAAACAAATTCTCGGAATAAAACGTTGTCGTTTGGAGGTAAAGACCGATTTCATAGTCTTCTGTCGTTTCTACTTTTATTGATGAGAAACTGGAAAACTCTTTCGTCTTCTGTCTTGCTTAGAAAGAAAATAAATAAATAAAGAGAATAAGAAAGAAATGTTTGATGATGTATGTGGCCAGAGTTGGTTAGATGTTTAAAATAAGGTGAAACGCATCGATCTAATTTTGGAGACTTCAAGAAAAGAAGAGATGAGTCTGTTATTTTTACTTTTTTTTGCTTTCTTTTATTATTATTATTATTATTTTTGTTTTGTTATTGGTTCCCTCCCACCTCGAGGATAAATGAGATGTCGTCACGAGTCGATCACAGAACGTTCATCTTGATTTAGTGGGCGGGGAAGAGCTTGTTGTCTATTAACTCTTCCTTTTCCTACGTGATGTTTGTCATGATTATTTTCGGCAGCCATTTTTAGAATCAATCAGACATGTTGGTCTGGGGTCTCACTTATTTTGATTTACTCTTTACACACACAGACACATACACACAAAAAACACCGACCCAGAAACATACACACACAGACATATATATATATATATATATATATATATGTATGTGTGTATATAAATATGGGTATGTGTACTAACATTTATAAGCTATTTACTAATTTGAGGTCAGTCCAGCATGGGCACAGATATATACATTCATATTCAAATAATAGGTGTATTCTTGTAGTTGAATAAGTATTAAAAAATTGAACCAATCTATAATTATTGCAATATGGCGTCATATTACAAACGTTGAAGAGACTAACTCTATCTATGTCTCTCTCTGTTTATCTACGTACTTATTAAAGAGTTTCTGCTGAAAAGTTTTCCGAACAAGAATCCCTTCCCTCATAAAAAAATCGCCTTTTTGGCGACACTTTCTGCGAGGTTGAAATATATATATATATGCATATATACATATATATATATATACATATATACATATATATACATATATATATATACATACCTATATATATATATATATATATATAAAAAAAGACATGTATCATTAAATAATTTAGGCAAATGATCCTCTGATTTTCACGGAAAAGTTTCTTAGTAGCCTTATTAAAGGAAGAAAGAAAGTTACCCTATTGATGCATATTAATTTTATCCGAGTGCTTTCGACATTAGCAAAATGCCATCATCAGATAAATTCGTTGTGTTTATCTAAAAATTATTTATTTATTTGTGAAGTCAAAAAAGCTATACTTATATACTGTACAATTTTTAGATGCAAGGATATTCGTGCAGTAACGTCAAGGGAGGTAACTAAGTTATTAATGAAAAACGTGCTGCCAAAATATACGTAATTTCTCTCTCTCTCTCTATATATATATATAGAGAGAGAGAGAAGGGAAGAGAGAGTGACGATGTAATATTAGGCCAATTAGATGTCAAATAACACAAACACGCGAGCGCGCGCACACACACACATATATATATATATATATATATATATATATATATATATATATATGTAAATATATATATAGAGAGCGAGAGAGAGAAAGAAAAGTGGAAAGATGTATTTCGCCGACGTCACGTGTGTTGGGTTCGGCTCCTTCTTGTCGGAATGAAAGACAAAACTGTGTGAAAGAAAAATTCATTGAGATTCTGATGATAAGAGGACAGTAAAAAAAATTACATTATCAGATCCGACGACCAGAGACCAGAAAGTGTTTGTTTCTTTTTTATATATATATATATATATATATATATATATATATATATATATATATATAGTGTTTGTGTATATTTTGACAGCATGTTTTCATTAAGAGCTGTCAGATGAACACAACAATTTTGACATAGAAAAAAACAACACCCTGATAATGACATTGTTGCAATGTCAAAAGTACTCGGAATAAATTAATATATATCAATATAGTTTTTTCCCTCTTCTTTTAACCAGGATACTAAGAAGCTTTTCCGCAAATTCTAGAGGATCCTATTTAAAATAAATAGACAAAAATAGTCTAAATTATTCAATGAGACGTCTTTTAATATATATATATATATATATATATATATATATATATATATATATATATATATATATATATATAATCGATTACTGTTTTTAATCCAACATATTTGGTTTTATTCAATGGTTATTTTTAGTGCTGACTTTTAAGTAGATGCATAGCTTTTTAAACCGTGTTTATTTCATCGACCAGCCTGCGCACTCAAGAAAGATTAATAACGAAAACGGGCAGGGGTGGGGTTCCCCTGCAAAGTGGGAGGCACGTTCGAATCGTGACGCGGGCACATTTTTTTTTATTACGATAAAAACCGGTGTCGAAACTCAAAAATATATATATATTCCCCCAAAAGAACATTTGATGTTAGTTATATATATATATATATATATATATATATATATATATATATATTAAATAAATTTAATATTTTTTATTTATATATATATATATATGTATATATTATTTTAAATATATATATATATTTTATTTTAACTGTCCCTCGCTAATTTATTTACACGATTCTTTTCCCTTCCCCTCGTTACAAGTATATATACTTGTTTGTTATTTTAGTGTGTTTCCCCCTCTTTTTTTGCTCTTCAATATCGTTTATATTCTTTTCGCTAATCCAACGATTGTCTCCTGATAAGATGTTGACTGAAAGGGCCCTAGAGACTTTTAAAATTAAAATTTAAATGCATTCCTTGTTTTTAAAACTATTTATAAATTTTGTATCTCCAAACATTTGTTTATATATATATATATATATATATATATATATATATATCAACTCCATGTGTGCAATAAATCTAGTACGGACTGGGTTTTCCAGGTAATCAATATAAACACAATCGAAAATCTGGTAAATCTTTTATCTGCTGAAAAAAATAGATTTGTGGCACCAACAACGTTTTACGTTCTCTGATTTTTTTAAAAAAAGAAACAAACTTTGCTATGAATTCATGTCTCTGAATATACAAATAACATCAGAAGAAAAGAATTAAGCGTGTCAATAAATGTTGCTTTAAAAACGTGTTTGGTAATGTATTTAATCGACATATCAGAATCGATATGTCCTAGATAATTACTAATCATTAAACGTAAAACAACCCTACCATATATCTTCTGAGGACAGATTTCTTTTCTTTAAATCATTACTATCTGCAGATTACTTTAAATTAAGGCTTATGTTGAAACACCCTTTCCTGTACGATGACCGAAGTTAAGCAACGTTGAGTCTGGTCAGTACATTGATCAGTGATCGCTTGGAAATAACAGATTCTTGGATATACGTAATTGTAATGGAAAAGAACTTAGAATTGTTAATTGGAGAGCCGAGTTCTAATTCCCGTTGAGATCGTTATATTTCCTTGTGTGCACTTATCCACCGCTTCTTCTCCCGTCTATAGGTTAATTAGGAAGATCTTTAAAAGATATTAACCTTTTCATGCCAAGGATCAATCATTATCTGTCCTCATCCAGAAAATCTTAAACTCTTATTCTCCACTTCAGCCATCATTTTAATATAAGTCTATACACTGATTGACATTAACTTTAGTATTAACAAGTCATTTATTGTATGACCTTTAGTATTAACAATTGAACAGATTAATTAAAGTCCGATCGACTCATCTTTCGACTGATTTCTTAAATAACTATAATAAAGAAATAAATGAACGAGAATTTTGAATATTACGATGTGATAGTTTAGGTTCAAAGGCATATATGCCGAGTTTATATTATTTTCCAATATATTTTCCCTTTCAGATATTTATATTTCCTAAGGGTGAAACAATATAAAATATATATTTTTAAACAACTTTGCAAATATTTAAATATTGTCACGTTCATAACGGATTCTATAGTACAAATTTCCAATTTGAATTTTGTTTGAAGTCTATGATTAGCGTTCATTCGAGTATAAATATAATATCTGGTAACAATTTAATAGATTTATCGGAATTCCTGACCCTCATGAGAGGTGTTTCGTGAACATTTGAAGTAGGTGAACAGAAAAGTCGATTGAACTATTGTCGCTCTAATCAACACTTATTTGACAAAAAATTCTGCTCGTTGCGAAATACGGTAAATTGTAGAAACCTTTACCTAGTTTGATGGGTGTTATTGATTGGTATTTTTATAAGTATTTGTTGTAGCATAACTACGGATGATAATGGGTATGTCCTCATTCACATAAATACAGTAGTAAATACTGTATGTTGGTCTTCAATCGGAAAATCGTCTCCAGCTGTGCTGGTCAAACTCTTTGTCCTCGGGCAGAGAGGATCCCCAGACGAAGCTATATCGAAGTACAGCATCTCAGGAGACAGCTATCCTACACCGTTTTATACGGGGTCTATGGGCAATTTTTGGCTGAGCCTACGGGCTCGGATACCCCACATTAAATTTGGTCTTTGCCACATCTGACCGCGTGGGGCGGTTGGTAGATATACTGCAGTTGGAGATTCATTGTGGAATTCACTTGACTCACTTTTAGCAGTTGACTACTACTTCTACGCGCCGCTGGCGAATCTTATGTGCTGTTCGTGTCTTATCGTTCATTACCGACCTTCGTGTGATTATTCTATTCAGTAATGACATTCTATTCTAGGTTACTACAGTTCTATTATTAAATTATTTATTTCGTTAATTTTTAATCCATCAAAACACTTAGCATTGATCCCCACTGGGAAAATGCTTTGTACATCAAATAAAATAAAGATTTATGCAATCCTGAACCTTCCTATCCGCAAAACTGTTATTATTTTAATTACCTTCACTCCTTATCAATGTTTATTTTTTTTAAAAAGCGATGATTCGAATTGTAATAAAACCTAAGCATATGATAAAAGTGAATTTATACAGTTTTTGTTTTTGTGAGTTTACAACAAAGACATGAAACTATTTATTAGATTCTTTATTTACAAGAATAATTTTATATTTACAAAATTTTAAAAACTCATTAGTATTAAAACTAATACAATGCAATACTAATAATTTGCCAGTTTATATAGAAATAAATAGTAAAAAAATTTCTATTCATAAACACTTAATAAATTTTTTAAACAAGGAGGAAATCTTTATTAATTACCATTTTATAAAGTTCGAATCGATTAGTAATTAGCCAATGTTTTACCAACTTTTCCAATAAGTAACCTGATAAATAAATAGTGTAAATGAATAATCTAGTAAATAAAAAAATATATTTTCATTTTCATTGGCAGTTCTTAAGAACAAATAAAATGTATTTTATTACAATTCTAATCATCGTCTTTTAAAACTATAAACATTGCCGAGGGAGTAAAAGTAGTTAAAATAATAGCGGTGATAATGGAAAAACTGTTGTTTTGAAACAACATTTTTTTTTGCCGGCATAAAGATCCAAGATTGACAAGATATATTTGTTTTTTCTTTGGTTGTATGAAAACGACTGGTTTAATTAGAAATTTCAAAGAAGTAGCAACAATTTCACTTAAAAAAATGTCCACTTAGATTCTCATTGTCATTAAGAAGAATATTTAACTGTTTGTAAGGAAAATAACAACCAGTGTTTTCATTGGTGTTTTCCACTATTTTAAAAAAAGAAGCAATAGACAGCTATTATCTGCGAATAGCAATCCTATATAGCCATGAGTATTTGACCGTATCAAAACTAATAGAAAAATCAATCTGATACTATAAACATCAACGTTTATTGATCGATCTATAATTATTAGTAGTGTATTCAGAACTTATATAAGTCCAGTAAGTTGCAGTTTTCTCGGTAACGTAAAGCAATCAACTGCATATATGAATGTGTTACTCCCTCAAAAAATAAATTATGGTTTGAATCAATGATTAAAATAGCGGGATGGGGTGGGGAACATATATCATTCTATTTCTATATGATTTTCAGGACTATGAGGCTCATTCGGCCGTATGCATTTGAGGAGTGAGACAAATATCTCTTTCTTTACACTATTCACATTGTTTGTACGGCTGTCCTCATCCTTATTGTCACATTAAAGACGTTTCGGTCTTTGCACACCCCGGCCTTCTTCATGTGATAACTGAACTCTTTCTTTCGTCCACGGGGGTAGATTGTTCTAATTCCACGTGCCATACCGTTGAATATCTCATTTTCTAGTTAATTAAACATTCCATGTTTTGTTCTGTATGCCTTGGGCAGGGATTGAACTCAGAACTCTTCTTGGGTCATTTCCGTTTTTGATCAAACAACTTTCTTCATGCGCAATTGTTCTTGTGGCAGTACAGAAAGGACCTGGGTCCACCTACCATGCTTTATCATTACAAGGCACAATCAGAACAAAAATGGGATACTGGTGCCATATCTGGGTTGAAGCTGTCTAATGCTCACTTTCCAGGCTTCAAAAGTGCTTATTCAGCCGAGTAGGCAATGGATAATTTTCAGACCTTTTCCGCTCGTATCTACTATGTTACGTATACAGGGCTTGAATCATCCTCGTTCCCTTTGTATTCTAGTGGTAAAAAGGGTGTTCCGTTCAGACAGCTTCTTCCCGAGAACTGTTACTATCGGAACAGACTCCCGAGAGGGTGCTTCCCATCCACTATGTGCTTAACTTCTCCAAATCTAGGTCAACCGCTATCTACATATCATCTTTTCAGCTATTTGTATCTTATTTTGTGTTTATCAGCTTACTTTAATTCCTACTCCACTCGGCCTCCTCAAATTGCTTCAGCCAGTAATTCTCTTTCATTACTTTTAGCTATCATTAAGGTTTCAGAAGATTTGCCCTTAATAGAATATTTGCTGTTACGTGTCAACGTACATTCGAAAACATTCCTTTGGTTCTGATTTGAAGCACAGCCAGTTGGCTTTTCTATATATTAAATGTTGAATATTACGACTGTATTTTGACAGAGACGAGTCAAAATACGAATTATGGGAAGTAAATTCCAGGACTCATAGCCTTTGTTAACCATCTTCACCATAGTCTATGAATATAGAATACAGCGCAGTACGTAATCTGTTCAATGAAACAACGTTAAAGATTAATACTCTCGAGTCAGACACTCTACTGAATCTGACTATATCGCCAATACCAGCAGTAGCAGCAGCAGCTGTTCCGTAATTATTCAGTCTACGATATCAAAGGCTGGCCGTGAGTATTCCAACATGGCCGCCTTTATACACGTCGCATTGAATATTTTGAGCCTTCTGATTGGTTAGCCCTTTTATTGTTGAACTATAAAATGAATCAGCTCATATTGACTGGCTCACTAGCACCCAAAAATTCCAACATTAAACAAGTATAATTTTAGTAAAAATTGCTGGCGGGCCAGTTAACAGCAAAGAAGATAGAACAGGCGTGCTTGAGTTCAAGATCGGGCGGTGAGCGAGATGCTAGTTTCAACGCAAATGTTCGAACGAGCGACATTCTTTAGTTCCACTTGTTCAGACCTTCAAAGCCAGGAGCCGCCTTGTCGCCTACACAGGACCGTCTTGTCTTCATACCCTTCTTAATCCGCTGGGAAAGAAGACGTATCACCCAGGAAGCTTCTTCTCTAGAACAATTACGTTGGGGAACAGTCCTCATTTCCATCAGTCCTAAACTTTAAGTCTAAGACACGCCCTGCCACGCCCATTGTAACGAACAACCATAATTACCATCGTGTTTCATTAATGAGATGTAAGTCCCACACGAACAGTTTTTTCTCCACGAATCGCCACTTTGAGAATCCGACTCCCAAGAGGATATTTCCCCGATACCTACAATTTTAAGCTGTTCAAGTCTAGGGTTAACCGTGCTCTTGTCCACGTATTCTCAGTAAACTGAGCCACTTACCTCTTTCTGCTTACGCAACTAAATCTTTCACTATCCCTCTGCCTCGAGTGGCTCTCAGGCTTTGTATAGGATAAGCATTTTAATAATCTTCTACCTTGAGTGGCTCTTGGGCCTTGTTTGGGTGAACATTTAGTAAAAAATAATCATATAGGATAAACAACCTATTGCGGGAATTCACTCTTAAAGAAATAATACCATTGGGAAAGGTACACGTGACCTTTATTTAATCGATCTAATTAATTTAGGGCGATTGATTTTGGAGTGATTATCGACACACTTTGTGGCCAAGAGATCTAAGAAAGGTCGGATGTAAAGATGGTTTCCTTGCGCAGGTGGGGGCGCAAATTGAAATCCTGCTGAATTTTTCGTTAATAAGATTTATCTCATAGCCCAGTGGATAAAAGCCTTGGTTGAGTAATCCAGAAAGTGACTTGACCCAGAGAGCTGTGAGTTCAATAACTGGCCACAGTAGAGGGAACAAACACTTGGAGAGTTGAGTTACTAAAGGGAATTAACTGAAAGTGAGATATCTAAAAAAAAAAGGCATCTCCCGTGGAATCTGAACATCCTCATCTGGTGGATTAAATAAAGGGTTCGGTTTGAAATTCCAACCTATATCACCTGAAGAAAGTTGGAGCGTACAACGGCCGAAACGTCGTGAACATGGTAATAAAAATGAGGACAACAGTTCGATTGATGTAAATAGTTTAAATTTTTATAATACCTCATCGGAGAAATGTAGACAGACGCTGAAGGTTTCTCAAATTTTTCAGGCTGGCAGACGAAAATAAATAAATGCGCCTCCTCAAATATGTTTATCCACTCCAAATAACGCTTAAGTAATAAAATTTGTCGGATTAATCAATAAAAATCCACCACTTCTTTATAAATTACATACACACGCGCGAGCGCGCGCACACACACCCACACGCAGACATATATATATATATATATATATATATATATAATATTACACCATAGGCGAAAGGAACTTGCGTTGAACGCCTAAGCAAATGTATCCTCTACGTCTAAATAGGCTTTCACAGCAACCACTTTGATTCCAGTATCAAGGCACCCTCCCGGAGCCTATCCTTAATTTGAGTACTCTTAATGTATGCAAAGAAAACGGTGCCCACGTGCCAATCTAATTAAAATTTAAGTGAGATGCACCTTGCAGCAGCTGCGGGGCAAAGTTTTTCCTCGCTGCAAGACGCTGGGGGCTGGGGACATCGCGCCGAATCGAATCCTTATTATTCTCCGAACTGACATTTCAAGATTTCCGAATGTTGCGTAAGGATGATGCTGGTAGGTGTAAATGCACACGATTTCGTTTAATTAGCAATAAGGATATTCGAATATATATATATATATATATATGTGTTTGTGTGTGTGTGTTTCTAGACCAATCGATTCATCTATTTATCTCCATACGATTATAAACAACTTCAGCATTGGAGGTTCGGGGCTAGTCATACAAATTTTGATTAAATCAGATCATGAAATATGAATTAGTATTTCATCGGCTGATAGAGTGTTCGTATTTAGTACACATATATCAATACCAGTGTTTCTTTTAATTATGTCCATATGCACACTGACACAATATATATATATATATATATATATATATATATATATATATATATATATATAATAAAAGGCTTAAACACTAATATTTCATGGTCATATGTATATTTTCCACTAATATTATCTATATATATATATATATATATATATATATATATGTAAATGTAAAACACAATAGGAAACGGTATTATTAATGACGCGTTTCGTCCAGTGTGAACATTTTTTAAGGTAAAAACAAAATGAATTTATTGAGAACAAAGTAACTATTAACAACAAACAAAATGTTCTTATAACTAAAAGTATTGGGAAAAAGGCTATATCAAAAATTAAAAAAAAAATGGTTGAATCCGTCAACACAGCAATAAAAACAATATTTCTACACGCGAAAGTAGTTGACTTAATTTTCAGTTGACTATATGAATACAATAGCGTTTTCTAAATTCTTTTAGTTACTAAGGACATTTTTGTTGTTAATAGTTACTTTGTTTTCAATAAATCCATTTCGTTTTTGCCTTGAAAAAGTCCAAATTGGATGAAACGCGTCGGCTAATAATACAGTTTTCCTATTGTCTTTTACCTTCATACATATTGTCTTTTTCGAGTTTGAGAATTCTTCATATATATATATATATATATATATATATATATATATATGGGATAGTGATATATGAATTTTCGGGAATTTTATATATCAAAAATATTTTGGGGGGAAATGCATGATTTAGCCTCCACTTGTACTAAAAAAAAAGCAAACGCTCAGTTGGACTCCTGGAGGCTGAATGACTGACAACTTTCATCGTCCATCACTACTTTTATACCCACTAGAAATCAATGGGATTTGTTCATATTCAGTGTGGCTCTTCATTTCCAAGCATGTCCATCTGCTCAGGCCTATTTGTTTTTCTCCACCGCACACAAAGCTAACCTGTGTTTTATATTGCAACTCTGCTGAGCGGACCTTAGTTACAGATTGAAGTATATTTCACACTATATCTACATTTTCTACTTCTATGTGTCGTGTAGGGCGTAGACGATGCGTGTCTCTCCACATTTCTCTGTCCTTTGTAGCTTAATAGATTTTGTCTGTTTGTTATCTCTCCCAAACCCTGTTCCACCATACATTTACTAAATCTCGCTCGGTAGTTTATGCGTTGTTTGCCTATGTCCCTCTTGCACCCGATCTGTCTTGTGAGTGTCAGATTTTTCAATCCCCCTTTCCTCATTGATTTATAGAAATTACAACTGTCTCTTCCCAATGTTTAATATGTGTCTTTTTATTTCCATTTTTCTAAATTTTCGTCGTTGTTCACATGTTTAGTCCATGGTATTTTCAGGATCTTTCTGTAGAACCACATTTTTTTGTTGGTTAAAATGTCTTCCCAATCTGTGAGGAGATTGTCCATTATTCACCATCATATGGAGGACTGCTATTACGTACGTGTTCATTACTCTTTTGTTTGTTTGAAACGAATTTTTTTTTTGTTTCTTTATGCTTTGCTTAGATTTTTGAAAGCATCTTTTGCTATCCAAACGCGCTTTCGAATTTCGATATCGCACTTTGCATCGTCTGTTAAAACACTTCCCAAATATTTATATTCTTGTGTTTGTTTGATTTTGGTGTCCTCAATTTGAAATTTGCATGGTGAACCGTTCTTTTTTAAAACTATCATGCATTCTGCTTTGAAATTGATGCTTGGTCCTTTCTTTTCCCTTTCTCTTACCTTTTATATGAGTTCTAGTAGTTTCCTTGCTAGACCAGCTATCAAGACTGTGTCATATGCATATGTTTTTAAGATTGTGGCCACAAATAATGAACACTGGTGGGACATCTAATTTTCCCAGAATCGCCTCACTGCATACGTTCATTTTACCCATCCCTTTTTAATTTTATATATGTAATGAATTCATTTTCTATTCGTATGCAGGCGGTTTCCTGGATTATTCTAATATCCTTCTCAAATATGTCAAGGTACCCTACGGTTTTGAATTCAGAATTTACCTTCTATTATACTGCTAGCCAGCCACGGCAAGTGAGTCCAGACTGCTCTACTATTTAACTCATTGCTGAGAAGGGAATGGATGTATACTTTTCTCTATAGTATTTGTGCGAAAGTGAATATAACGATCCCGATCGGAATTCGAACTCGACTACATACACGTCATGTCTACGCAACCAATTAAGACAAAAGATAAATTTTGAAAACTGAAACTGAAGTTCGCATTAATCCTCTTCCAAATTTTTCGGAGGAAGTTAAATAAATAAATCAGTTAAATGCTATTAGAGTTCGTGCTTCTATTTTCACTTTTACAAGCTCGATTCAAATAAGCGGTTGAGGCTTAAAACGTAATAGGAATATATTTTTTTTCTTATTTTTATTGGCCTTAAGATTTTGGCCATCAATGTTAATATAAGGTTCTTCTATCTCGTGCCGGGTTTGTTAGTCATCGAAGATCACATGAAAATCGGCAATCTAATGACAGCAATGTGAATGTCCTTCCTGATAGATTTGCAGGGTACTTATGTCAGTTTTGTGATAAAATTTAATGGTCTGATGTCGGTCTGAAGAGGTACATGAAAGTGAATGAGGAGAAAGTCACTTTCAAAACTGTCAGAAAGTCTTTCGTGTGTCATATAAGCACAAAGGTATGTAGGAGCAAGGCTGGTTCTCAATGTCAGCGCTGAAGAGATGGCTTTTTTTCCCTGTAAAAAGTGACAGCTATCATTTAAAACCAGGCTAGAAATTGTGGACGCTTTCCCATATATTGGAGGTACTATATTAAATGATGGCGCCCATAATGCGGATAATCTTTAACGCATTCAGAAGGATTGTTCTGTTTTTGATAAATTTTAAGTAGAGTTTGGTTACATAGAGGCATTACCATTAACATTAAAGTAAATGTGTATACGACCATTGTCTTAACGTCCATGCTGTACTCTTATGAATAGCTGTATTAAAGTTACAGCAACCGCCGTCTGTCTAACTCTCTGCATTAGCAGGGAGGAACCCGGACGAAGCTTTGCCGAAGGGCAAGGTTTCGTTCGGGGAGGTTATGACAGCTCTCGAACCCGCCTAGGCGCGTTCGAAGGCTATATTTTTGGCTGGGCCTACGGGCTCGGATGACCCACATTAAACTCGGCCTTGTGCCACATTCAATCCCACGTGGGGGGATAGCTAAATATAGCTGTACTCTTATAAGACATGGACAACATAACGTAGCAAAAAGGTTCGCCTATTGTCCAGTTCATACTCCTCCCCAGTTTTTTGAACAGGTTTAGAGGTTTATCCATTGTTTCCTGTTTCCTGATTAGGATTGGGCTTCCGGTCTCTTCAATGCTGTACATCTGACGTCTCCGCTTAAAATATGAAATTTTATTCGGTAATTATTATTATTATTATTGCCTCTCCCAATACGAGTAGATAGGTTAACTTATCACCCGGTTCACGCTCCTCCAAGTCTTTTGAACAAAAGTAGTTAATCTGTTTCTTGTCTTGTTTTCTGTCTATTATTGGGTTTCTGGTTCCTTCTTAAGTCTACTTCAACTCCATAGGTATGACGTCTCCGCCTAAACTCGGCAATTTTATTCACTAATTAAATCTTGACTTCTTCAAGTCTAGAGTTAACTGTTATCCTTCCTACATAGCTCCAATAACTTCACATCTTGCTGTTTCTTATGCTAATACCCTCTAACTTGAGGGGCTCTTGGCCCTTGTATTGGTGATTATTACTTAAAAAAATAAAAATAGATATATAAAATGGTTTGAGCAATTCCGCCAAAAATGCCTCAGACGCATGTTTAGAGTCAAATGTCAGTCTTTGATTCCTGGCACTGTTCTTAAATGTCTGAAGGTAACACCATTGAAACAATAATAATCGTCAACCAGATACAATGGGCAGGGCACGTTGTGAAAATAACTTTTCTGCGGGGAACTTAAGACAGGTAAGGCTCCACAACTCAAGCCTAAGAAGAGGTTTAAAGACAATCTAAAGGATAAGCTGAATGCATTGCGTATGAATGTGCAACATTAGGAAGAATTGCTTTTAAATTTAAAGTGGAGATAATTTACTAGGATGCATTGCCTTTAAGGATGAAATCATCAACCATGTTCAGATCTACGAAGAGACACATACTGTATGAACGCATGCTTTTCCTGAGTGCAGGTTGTGTAAACCATCTCTGACAGGCCATCTTAACAACCAGAAGCAAAGCAACTATGCCAACCTGGTTTATTTGTCCTTCCAACAATACCTGTTATGTTTGGAACAAGGTCTGCTGATCTTCATCTGGACTGAAGGAGCACATGGTGGCACACAGAAATTTTGTAGGCCATCAAAGCCAGTTAGACCAATCAAAGATACAGAGTTTATCTCTCGTATATAAAATGACACTCCTAATAAAATGACACTTTGATCTCAAGAGTGCACTTAGGAGTCATGGTCACCCGAGAGGAGAGTCATCACAAGCGATGCAAGGAGGAGGGTGCCTTTAGAAATTAATTATATATATATATATAAATATATATATATATATATATATATATATATATATCCTGTCGAATTTCCACGTATGAGGGTCAAGCAGATCAGTTCCCAGGAAACCGACAACAGCACATGAGAATTGATTATAGTGGTGAAGGTTTCGTGCAGGACCATCCACACTTTTTGAAGGGTCGAACAGAGAGACCTGGTGCGCTACGTGCCACAAGGTCCCCAAACGACCCTCTGCAGATTTTGAATTCAGAGTTGTCCTTCTCCTAGACCAGTTGACATCCAAGGCTATAGAACCCAGTCTGTCCTGCTATTTACCCATAGCTGGAGGGGGAAGAAGAGGATTCATACCTTTCCAAGGGTATTAGCACGTATGAATGTAATGTATTCGACTGGAATTAGAACTCCGCTCTCCGATTATATATATATATATATATATATATATATATATTGGTTCCCTTAAGTGTCCTGTATATGTTAGACTACCGTGGATTGGTCCGGTGAGTCAAATATCCGCCGAGAATATATCTTCTATTAAACGGTATTTTAATGCCGTATTGGTCAGAAAATGTTTCTGAAAAGGGCTTTTCCATCTGGCCGCAAGGATGTCTTTGCCATCTACAGCGTCTAGTTGTTTACCAATATAAATGCCGGTGTGAGATCGACTATGTAGGCAAGACTATCTACCGTTTAGAGGTTAAGATCGCCCAGCAAGTCCCGGGTCAGGTACGCAGACATGAGCCTGTAACATGCGGGTGGTCACATGCTCGTGACTCTGCTATCGGCGAGCATTTAATGAATTCTGTTGCTTACAGGACGGACTATTCTCCCGAGTTCTTCTCTGTCTTGCACAGGGCATGAACCCGACTCCACGTTTATATCTTGGAGTCCGTTATTTTTAATATACAAAGTCCGACCTTGTGTAGCCAGAGATAATTAGAACACAATCTGTCACACGCATGGATGTTTCCGTAATAAATCAGTTTTAATCTTTTCAAGTCAAAGTTAGTAGATATATATCCTTGCTATCGACATAATCTTCACTTCTTTCTACCTCCAGTCCTCATTCAGTAACCCTCTACCTTGAGTGGCTCTTATTGGCCGAAGAAGTGTCGACTGAAAGTTTCCCAAATTTCAATCGTTGCGATATTTTTGTATTCTTTTTTATAAATAAAATATAATCCGCCTTTTAAAGATTATTCTATTCTGGTGTGGCAATAATAATTTCTTTATCTATCTATCTATCTATCTATAATAAAATATGACAAACTGGAAAATTTCTTGTCGCGTTTTATCCGTTAGGATTTCATCGGATGGGCTTTGTTGATGTTGCCACAAATACAATGTCGGTCTTTTGTAAGATGCCAGTTGACGGAGAAAAATTGTTTTTGACAACTAGATTGGTTGTATTAAATTTGGTGTAGTATACAACCAAACTCTTTTTTTTTTTACTTGTATCAGTTGGGCATACATTATTGCTCATGAGTCTTTTTATATTTTTCTTTCTGCTTATAGTTAGAATGCATTTGATTACGTTATCGTAATTTGTTATGTTTAGACTTATTTAATGATGTATTGTATTCATTTTGATTTATGTTAATATTCATAATAGCTTGTCTAATTTGTTCATCAACGATGTAATTAGGAAAGTCATTATTAATGAGGGTTTGTTTAATATTTTTTTAATTCTGTATAGAAAACCTTTTTGCTGAAGAATTAAATTTTGCACATATTATTAAGTTTCGTATAATAGCTATTTTGTAATAATTGGGGCATTCGGTTTTATAGGTAAAAGTTCACGTGTTTTTGTTATCTGTTTTTATATGGAGAGGTATTATTATTACTGTCTATCAATATATCAAGAAACGGGACTATATATATATATATATATATATATATATATATATATATATATAAATAAAATTTAAAAATAAAAAACGAAAAGAAAGGAAAAAGAAAAAATATGTATACATGTATTGTCAAATGACCGGATGTATTGTAGCGTCTTGTCTTGTCGAACGTAATTTCAATGAAGAAATGAATTGAATAAACATATATATTTTTTTTCTTTTTCTCAATAATTTTTGTAGTTTTTTAAACTTAATTAATTTAGTGATTAAATTTGGATTTTAAAAATTGCCAGTTTTTTAATTTTAATATTAAATTTTATATAATTTATAATTATTAGTTAGTATAAATTATTTTTTAATATTACACGTATTTAAAGATCTGAATAGCTATTATAGCAGGATTTTCGTTGTCTGTCGCTTTTGTATCTTTCTATACTTTGTTTTGATTGGTTATTCTAGCTTTTGTAACAATGTTTCCCCTAGTGTAGGATCGTTAATTAATCTGAAACTTTTTAAACCATTTTTTTTATTTTCAACATCATCACTTGATAAGACACAGAGTATGTTGAAACAAATGGCTATTTTGTAGTGATTTTATAAAACATACTTATAATTTTTTATAAAAATAATATATATATATATATATATATATATGGAGGGATGCAGTTGTCGTTGCAGCGAGAGTGTATATATTAAAAAGAAGAGAGAATCCGCAAATATAAATATATATATATATAATATATATAAAAAGGCTTAAACACTAAAACCCATTTTGCCAGTAATCCCAAAATCCTCTTTTAAACCCACCCCACCCACATCTCCAAAAATTCTCTCTGTCACTCATCCTCATACTTACACTTTCTCTAAATTTGTTTTGATTTCCGAGTTGTTTTTTCTGTTTTCATTTTGAATTTGTAGGTCTGATGATTTGGATCGTATTTACGATTCCAATGGAATAACTTTGACCATGGAATATTAGTGTTTAAACTTTTTTATTATATCCTTACGTCTGTCTTAGATTACTGAGTTCTACCTGGATCCTTCCTCTTGAAAATTTTTTTCTGAAAATATACATGTATTTTTCATATGTATGTAATTTTTTAGATATATTTTTATATATGTATATATATATTCCATATAATATTGATGGATGCATGTTTCTCTTTTAAATTGAGAGTTGATCGAATCATATTTTTTCCAAAAGCGACTCCATCGAATTCTTGAAAATATTGACCGACAACGTATTTGGTTCCACATATACTAAATTACGCCGTCCGTGATGGTTTTTACCAAAATTTCAATCAAGCGCTATATTGACCGTACGTATTTCCTTCCACATAACTTTTTTAGGTATATAACAAATTTTGAAGAGCTAACAGCTCAAGGTAGAGGGTTACGGAATGAGGACTCTGTGAAGGTAAGAGGATGTAGAAAGAAGTGACATTTATGGGGATAACATGGGTTGATATCTAACTTTGACTTGAAGAGATTAAGACTGATTTATTATGGAATCATCCATCCGGGCGAGTGTTTCGCAAAGTAACCGTTCTCGAAAAAGAAAAGCCTGAGTGGACCTTTCTAGTTACAATTGAGATACAGAGGAAATGTAGGTGATTCGACTATGTGGATGTAGGTTGACCCACGTGATCCAGGAATACATGATAAGGAATTTTCACAAATTTGTTAGCGTTTATCTGATTTTAATTCTCTGGACAATTACGACTTTAATGAAAACGAAACTGCTCACATTTACACACTATAGAGAACCCTTCCTGCTTCCTATCAGAATAGCTGCTGCCCATCCCCTGCTCGGTCTCATGCTTTCCACTGACCCGAGGGGGGACAACTACATTGAATCTATAGCCACATCTACTACAAGGAAAGTTGGTTCTTTGTGTCATGCCAGAAGGTTTTTCATGTCTGAGACCATCCTTCAAATCTACAAATCAACCATTCGTCCTTGCATTGAATACTGTTGCCATATCTGGTCTGGTGCCCTCGAGGTTCATCTCGAGGTCCTCGACAAAATCCAGAAATGCAATGTGAGAGGTCCTGATCTGGCATTTCGTCTACAGTCATTTTCTCACAGATGAGCTGTGGTTTCCCTCGATCTTTTCTACAAATATTTTCATGGAAAGTACTCTGACGAGCTATTTTCACTGGTACCACAACTGCGTGAATTTAAGCGTGCTACTAGGTTGACATCTCGGTCCCACCCTTTCACAAACGCTTAAATATAACCGCCTCTTCTACTCCAACAGCTTCTTCTCTTGCACTTCCCGACAGTGTAACTCCCTTCCTATCACGTTCTTCCCTAATAACTATAATCTTCAAATCTTCAAATATAATGTTAATCGAAACCTTCTGATGTCTTGACCCCGATCACCGCCCTTCACTATATCCTTTCTTTAAACAACTCTCTTTACTCTTGATCTTACTCCCTGTAACCCCTTGCACGCTAGAAGCAACACCACCTTACTTGGGGTGAAATGCTTAAAAAAAGAAAAAAAGGTGTGATGTCAGTTGCCCTAAAATATCAATGACGAGTTGATTTTGTTTGGCTTGGTTTTACGGCATATCAACCTAAATGGTTTATTTAATGCTGACAAAATTTTTATTGCTGGTAATATTTTTTTCAAAAATGTTATGCAGGTAATAGTTTTTTTTTAAACAATGCATTGCTGGTAATATTTTTTTTTCAAAAATGTATTACTGGTAATAATGTATTGCTGGTAATAATTTTTTACAATATATTTTTGGTATTAAACCCTATTTTTACACTTTCATAATGTTTTGACCCCAGATTGGGATTTAAATATTTGCCCATAGCTGGGACCCTAACAGGTGCTACCATCCCTGGTCAGGGTAGACCTGGGAACACCAACAATTAAGAGGTAGTTCAACGCTCCTCAAAATCGCCCGATCAGAGGCCTTGCTTTTGGACGTAGTTTATCGTCATGCCCAGGACTTTGACGAGTTGAACAAGTGTCTATTGGAGATATAACGGCTAACATAAAGGAGCACGATCTGATCTTTCTATGCAGTCGCTTCCAATGGCGCAATAAACTTGTCCTCTTGGCTAACAGCAGATTTATTGATTAATTT
>CAHIKZ030005313.1:0-55000 GCA_903632075.3 Acanthosepion pharaonis
GCGACAGTCTTGAAACGTTTTGTCTGTGATGAAACTAGTTGTAGAATTGAAAATAAGTCAACCTTTAGAAGACACCGTCAACGATTTTGAACTCTGCTAGAAAGTCAAGATTGATCAGCTCCAGTCCAGTTTTGGTGCCAGTACGCTATTTTTGGTGTAATCTAATTCTCAGATAGATAAACATAGCAGAAGAAGTCGGAGGTTTCCTGGAACGATATAATAAGGTAACTATTTTCAGCTTCTTTAGTAATGTATTGGATTTGTACTCGAGGCCTGGATTAAATCTGACACAAAACAGACGTTCAAAGAATGGAGCTTGATTGAAAATGAAACTCTGTTGATTGTGATTCAGAAAACACGTGGTCTGCATGATGTTGATGAAACGGCGCTACTTTAGATTTTGATGTATAGAACGTTGTACGACAATTATTTCCCCATCGGGCGATTACAGGAGAGATTGGTTGAAAGGATTTGCTCAATTTGGTCATTCACTAGAGAAGCCAAAGTCAGTACGTATACAGGACATTTGCCTTAGAGCGATCGCTAGTAATCTTTTCTTTGATAATGGATTACTTTCAATGTTCCTATCAAAGAATAGTCTCAGCGTACGGTGAAACAATCAAGCTGAAGTGTAATAGAACTAAGCCATGATGATAAGAGAAATGATATTGGATGTAACCAAGATTACTTTGCACAATCAGCAATACATTTACTCTAACAAACAGGGAGGATGTATAATATTGATAAGTGTCTAAGACATATACGATTTAAAATTTTAAAACAATACATTTATTTACAGTTTGAAACAGAGACACATAAACACGAGGAATTTTTATAACATGCCTCTTCATAACGTACCCGATCATGGCTCTCCACTAATTCCTTTCTGTATTAAACGTGAATTGTCATGATTTCTTGAAAAAAAAGATAATGAAGTGGTTTTCCGTTGTTTCTGAATACACAGCCTAATCTATCCTGCAGAATAAATCTATACCTATTCCAGTCTGAAGATATATTTAACTAATTAACACTTATCTAGAGGGGATATAATAGATACATACCTTTCCCAAGAGCATTGGAGCCAGAAGGGAAAAAAAAACTTGAATACATGCGACGACAATAAACTTTTACGTTTAAAATCTTCTTATAGATGACATACGAGACTAGATGACATGAGATAATATTTAAATAAATGTCATAGGATAATAGATGACAGAGGATAATAAGATAAGAGATGATATAGGATAAGAAATGACATAGAATAATAGATGATATAGGATAATAGATGACATAGGATAATAGGATAATGTATAACATGGGATAATAGACGACATAGGATAATAGATGACATAGGGTAATAAATGACATAGGATAATACGACAATGGATGACATAGGATAATAGGATAATAGATGACTTAGGATGATAGATGACATAGGATAATAGACGACGTAGGATAATAGACGTCTTAGGATAATAAATGACATAGGATGATAGACGACATAGGATAATAGACGACTTAGGATAATAAATGACAGAAGATGATAGATGGCATAGGATAATAGACGACATAGGATAATAAATGACATAGGATAATAGACGACATAGGATAATAGATGACTTAGGATAATAAATGACATAGGATGATAGATGACATAAGATAATAGACGGCATAGGATAATAGATGACTCAAGATAATAGATGACATAGGATAATAGATGACATAGGATGATAGATGACATACGATAATAGATGACATAGGATAATAGGATAATAGATGACATAGAATAATAAATGACATAGGATTATAGCCGACATAGGATAATAGGATAATATCTATCATAAGACAACAGATGACATAGGATAATAGCATAATAAACGACATAGGATAACAAGTGACATATGATAATAGATGGCATAGGATAATACGATAATAAATCACATAGGATAATGGACGACATAGGATAATAAAGAAATCAGTACCCATTAACGTGTGATGGTATGTATGCTCTAAAACAAGTAGACTTACAAATACGGAAAAAAGTAATTAGTTTAGAAATTGAGCAAGTTATTTTTAAAAAGGATAAAATATTTTACTAGCAAGTATTCATGCAATGAACATAAAATCTAGGAAGCGATTTTATGCTGCCTACGACTGTTAATACACATGTGCTTCACCGTAACAGCAAGCCGTATTTACCATACACAGCTTATTGTTAAAACACTTTTCATTCGATATACCCTGTTTTGTATTGGTCAACATAAGGACTGGCTTATACAATTTTCATTTTTCACATACTAGTGTTTTCTACCTTATCTACGTCATATTGTTCCGCGAATCGCAGATAGCTGAAAAGGCTGATAGTCCCGAATTATTTTCACTATGTATATGTACCTGTATTAAAATTTAATTTGTACATGTAAACTATAAAAGATCAAAAGCAATTACGAACAAGACAATAAAAACTTTTACTAACCACAACTTATGATTATTCAAGAATTCTCATTTTTTTTAAAGGATTTCCTTTACTGCTTGTTTGTGGAATATTCGAAGTATTCGAGGTATTCGTTTTTTATTTAGAAACCATGATTAAGTAAAAGTTATCAATTGTAAATAAAAATGTGCATAGGAGGCAACCGCGTATTTTTTTAATACATAGCAGCCCTTTATCTACAGTGATACGTGATCAACACTAGTTAAGCCGAATGAATTCTTTAGTTAGATATGCATAGATCTGTCGGTTTTGATTATAAAAAGACTTTTTGATGATATTTGCATGCCAATTTTTACTAAATTCTGAAGCAACTTTTTTTCTGATTATTAGTACGGTATCGTAATGGATAGCAGTTCGTATTGACGAATCGGAGAGCTGAGTTCCAGTCGAATTCATTACATTCACTTACGTGTTAATACCCTTGGGAAAGGTATGAATCATCTTCTCTCACCACCATATATAGGTAAATTGCAGGACAGACCGGGTTCTATAGCATTGGATGGCAACAGGTCTACCGCAGAATGAAATGGCAACCTACACCGGGAAAAAAATATCTGCCTCGTCAGTCATGTATCGGAAGATACATGATCGCCTAAGCGTGTATCACGCATGGCACATAACTAAGCCCACAATAACTATGATAAGTATAGCAAAGCATTTATAAAGAGCGAATTCGGAAATATCGCTGACCCTGATCGTACAACCATTATAATTTTATACAGCTGTTCGTCCAATACAATGTAGAACGTTAGGTTTGAATGAGCCTAAGATAAGGTGTTTAATTTATGAGGTTATATAGGAAAGATAAAATGTGGACTTGAAAATTGTGATAGAGAAATCATCCTGTCGGGAGTCTGTTCCACAAAGCATCAGCTGTTGGGAAGAAACTCCTAAAATGGAACTTACTTCTTACTAACGCATTATGAAGAGAAGATTATGTGTCTCTATTGTGCACGTGATATGGTGGGTCCCGGTTGCTAAGGTCAGAAAAGGTGGAACACATGAATGTGTATCGCCAGAACATACGTCATGGAAATATCGATGGAGTAGCGAGAGGCTTACGACATTCAATCTGTAAGAAACTAATTGTAGTGTGGAAGAAATGATTCGTCACCCAGATATTCGGGTAGACGTTTTTGAACTCTATCAAGACGGACAAGTGTATTATGGCACCAATACTGGATTTTTAGTCTGATCTTGTTTTTGTAAAGGTGGAGTAATACGAGGGTTGATCTAGACACTTACTAGGACAGGACAATAAACCGACCATTTCCCCACTATCTTTAGAAATAGATCGTATATATGAGATTCATTCGAGGTCTACTTGAAGTTAGGAAGTGTTAAGTTCCCCTCTGTTCTGAAATGACACGGTACATACCAGAAGAGGAAGAAGAAGAAAAAGAAACGGAAGAAGAATCTAGCTGGTTACTCTTTTTCAACGATAATTCTTTTGTCTTGATATGAAAATTGTCAGAAATATATCTACATTCTAAGTTGTTTGCCGAATAACTATCTTTTGCTATTTTACTATTCAGAACTAGTTCGTAATTTGACAGCCAATAAAAGCGATATACTGTCACATTTAACGGCTTAAACCATTTGCGGGCGCATTTCTTCGTAAATGTATATATATATATATATATATATATATATATATATATATATATATATATATATATATACTTATATATATATATATATATACTGATATATATATATATATATATATATATATACATATATATATATATATATATTACTGATATATATACTTACATATTTCTATATATATATACTTATATATATACTAACATACACACAAAACATATATATATACGTATAGTAAATAATTATATATATATATATATACACACACACACATATATACACACACACATATATATATATATATATATATATATATATATATGTATATTACTGATATATATATATATAAACACTCACATATATATATATACTTACATATATATAAATATATATATATACTTACATATTTTATATATATACTTATATATATATACTAACATACACACAAACACATATATATACATATAGTAAATTATATATATATATATATATATATATATATATATATATATATATATATATATATATATATATATCGTTTTCCGTTATTCACTTTCTCCGTGGTTACGAAACTGTAATCATTCAGGCAAATTATTTTAAAACGAATTTTTTATCAAGTGGATCGTGCCGAAATGTTCATGACAATCACGAGTTTTCGTGCGAAACGGCATTGAAAGGACATGTCTTGTTATCATATGCGTGTCATAAAGCGATGCTCACTA
This sequence comes from Acanthosepion pharaonis, assembly GCA_903632075.3. Taxonomy (NCBI): domain Eukaryota; kingdom Metazoa; phylum Mollusca; class Cephalopoda; order Sepiida; family Sepiidae; genus Acanthosepion; species Acanthosepion pharaonis. The sequence continues at coordinate 4,825 of CAHIKZ030005313.1, forward strand.
AATGGAAATAGGCAAATGAAAGAGATAATCAAAAATAGGAAAACTAAGACGAAAGATTGCATCTGTTAGCATGCTCTGTGTAAAACAACAAAATATTTTCTTGTTTACGGAACGATTCCCTTACTGTGGTACAAGTCGAAATATATATATATATATATTTTCAAATCATAATTTAATATAGAGAAGAAAACATTAGTTCTCCAAAGAAAATGTAAAACGTAGCTGAAGATCGTATTTATAAACACGGACCAAGCAAATCTCAATACAATTAAAAAAATAACATTTCTGATTCTCATCGCTGAATATGATATCATTTAGTTTTCAACATTTAGCACTTGAAAGACAATGCTAAGAATTCTTAGGCTATTCTTCAAAGATTAACGGAATGCAACACCCGCTATTCCTCTCTTTATCTAGTCGTTCTTTCTTTAAAATGTGCTCAATGAATCTAAGGTCATTTGTAAATTAACCACATGTCCCCTGGGAAGAAAGTTTTTGTAATTCTAAACATTCAATGCAGGCAGTACATCCCCATACCGAAGATTTATGTAAGACATTCTTTTTTATCTACTCATCCTACAACATTCAGCTATTTTCCTTAGTATATATATATATATATATATATATATATATATATATATATATATATATATATTATATATAAATGTTCAAATCAACAACACAGAGCTCAACAACTTAAGCACTATCGAAACCGGAAGTAGAGGGTAATTAGTGGGGAAACCGGACGTAGTAAAAAAAAAATTAACCGGTTTGAAATAACTCCAAGCTGAACTTCGTCTGCATTTTGTCATGACCTCTGACCTTCCGTTCAGCAATTCATTGCTGATTTTTGTATGTAACTATAGCCAGTTTCTCTTCCTTCACGTATTCCAGACTATTATGTTAGTCTTTTATATATAAATATATATATATATATATATATATATATATATATATATATATATAATGATGAAAACGGATGCTTTATAAATCCATGGCAACATTTTATTTCGCGAGTTCAAATGGATCTCGTCTCATCAGACCAAAAAATTTCACATCAATAAACCAATTTTAAATTTATCCAGTCACAAGCAAAAAACGAAAAGAAAAAAAAAATTCAAGAATAATATGGGAAAATATAGATTTTAAAGTTTTAATATAGGGGAAGGGAAGGAGAGAAAAATGGGGAGAAAGATATGGAAACATATGTCTAGATTAATGGGAAAATAGAGATTTGAAAATAGAGTTTTAATATATATATATATATATATATATATATGAAAAATGTACACAAGCACATATATTTGCACGTACGTAAGTATATTTCTTCCGAAATATCAATTCCGTGTTATAAATACAGTGTTCAGTGTTATTGCACAGGGTTATATGGATATAATTGCGAATATACATAATATCCAATGTCGATAACACTACTCGGAATTTCATGCAGTTAATGCAAACTTCAGGTGTGAATTCTGACCATTGTTCCGTTCATGTGTTGTTCATTCAAAATTGGGTGTGCAAACTTGTCTAGTTATAATATAGATTTAACTATTAATAATTTATATCGTTCTGATTCAGAAGTTCGAAAGTCGGAGAATTAAAAATAATAAAAAATTATTTAAAATATGTAAAATTTGAAATTTGATGTGAAATTAAACAATATATCAAGGTGATAACTCTTATTTTTTTGCATAAAAAATGAGTTATGTACATTAACGTCACTTATAACAGAGATTATACTATAAAGGTGCCAAAATAAGTAAGTGAATAAATAATTATAAATAAAGGCCAGGAATATATATTTCTAATGTACTTATAACGGTGAAATTATATCTACACACAAGTTATAAATTAATCGTGTTAGAATACTGAGCTGTTACGTGACATCTGTCCTTCTTTACGGCAGCGAATGTTGGACGATTTCCTCAATGATGAAGAAGAGACTCGAGGTGACATATAGTTCTACAGAAGAATGCTAAGGATATCATGGACCGAGCGAGTGAGCAACGATGAGAGGTTGCAAACAGGGAGAAAGCTTATATTAGCATCAGAAAGAGGCAGCTGAAGTTTCTGGGACATATAACGAGAAAGCAGAGCCTGGAGAATCTGATACTCGCCGGTTGAATAGAGGGAAAGAGAGACAAGAGAAAATAGCGCGTGACATCCCAGTCGAGCTGGATGAGAGAACGTGGTCTGGGGGAGGAAGCAGAGGGAAGTAACTTGCTGACGAGCTGCAAGGGATGGAGAGAGGTTGATATCCGTGATCGCATACGTCCTGAAAAGACATGACACATTAAAAAAATGAATATTGCATTGTATGTGTTTATAGGTATATAAGGAAAGTTATAGATAATGAGTTTTGAGAAAATTAAAAGTTGTTGCGTATAATATAATTCGTAAAATCCATTTTGCAATCATTTTTAATCTGGGTCAATGTTTTTGATCAAGTACCTGGATTTGTGGATACATGTTGACATTAATTCTGACCTCTTGTTCAGCAATAAGGATTATTTAAGTGCTTTAATATAATAAGCTTCTCCAAAGAACATAGGTTACATTTATCTTCCTTTCCGTTGTATGACCTAGCTTTTGCGATTATCTCCCAGTTAATGTATAAATTCCTATGATTCATTTTTAATCGCCTAACATATCTTGAAACCGCTGCACAGTTTTTGTATTTGATGTTGGTCAGTGTCATTTTGTGGTGGTAGAAACACGATTTCCAGCTATTCTCAGTGGATCCAAAGTAATATTTCACATCATCATCTGATTTTATGCTAGCTCTGTAGATGATCCCTTCTGTCACACATTGACCGTTTAATGGGCAGGTGGCCTTTTTACGGCAGTTGCACTGAATTTTAGTGTGATCATTTTTAAGTATTTTTTGGGAGCCCGCATTACAGTTATGTTTGGATATATAATTATCTATATTTTTGTTGTACAGCTATAGCTTGCCTTAATGTTATTTTTGTTCAAAATCTTTTTCAGTCTTGGAGAATGACCAAAGTGTTTATGAATTAAATTTAGGAAAATTCTAACTACATTTGTTATGACATTATTGGTGTGTAGAACCATATTATGTTACGTTTGCGTTTTTTAGCTTATTTTTAATGTTATTTCTTCCAACATACTATAGATTCACATTGTGCTTGTTGCATTCTAGCGCTTTGTTATATCTAGCTTTATTATCCTCGAATATTGCCTTGTTCCTGGGGTTGGTCGATAATCTATATTGTACTGATTTGTGCAAGTTGTCGATAATCCTTTTATGGTGATTGGATCTTCTTTCTACGTACCTATGGTTGTGCAAATCCTTAATGCATGGTTTGTATATGACGTTACTAAGGTCAGTTTAGCGTTGATGTTGTTGGTAATTTTCAGTGTATGGTCCTTAAAGAATTTGGTTAGGGACTTTCTCATTTTACCAGTGTGACACGTCGTGATCTTTACGGCTCACTAGGACTTAAGCAATGTTTGCGTTGTCAAGTTCTTTTCTCTAAAAGTTTTATTGATCTTTAAACATTCATACATCGTTTTTCTCATTCTGTTTCTCTCTCTCTCTCTCTCTCTCTCTCTCTCTCTCTATATATATATATATATATATATATATATATATATATATATATATATATATATATAATAGCACACAGGTGGTAATATTTTGTAAAAAGCCTGGACAAAATATATTGTTGGTAAATTTACGTCCAGGTTTTGACATATCACCATTCTTGGTAGATTTTATGTCACATTGAGGGATAGTCAGTGACAAAGGTGATGGCGAGAAGAAGAAAAAAAATTGCAGATAATTTCAGTTAGACTGAAGAAAAATATTCTTTCAAACATTTTTTAACTATATGCATCTCTCGTTTCGTGCGCATGTGTATACGTGGCAATTTCAACAAAGCCCAGTCCGATGAAATCCTAACGAATGAAACACGTCACCCAAAATTCCAGCTTGTCATATTAATACATATACATACATATATATATATATATATATATATATATATATATATATATATATATATATATATATATATGATTGTATGTGTATCTTTTATCTTGTTCCGCCTAGAAACGTGAGAGTTCTCCTTTTTAATGAAATATCTTTAATATGTTCGTTCCAAGGATTGGTGGACATTTATTGTTCATCCGTTGGCTGCTTTTTCATGGTCAATATCTCATTGACTAAATGAAATATGGTAAGAGCCAACACTCCCAACCCTTGCTTTCGTCCCAGGGGGATATTTTGCTTTGTTATATTTACTCGGGATGAAACGCATTAGTAAAGAAAAAATTCCCTTTTATCTTGTAATTTCCAAATATATTTTATTTATAACGCAATTTTTTTACAGACACACGCGTTGTTAAAACGTAAACCACAAAACATGATTTATGCAACCGACTATCCTTTGCTCATCAGCTTAAATTTACAAAAAACGGCCAATTAGTTGTGTGCAGATAGTGAAAAAGATATTACAATTGTGATCGCAGTTTCGAGGGATAAGCGTAGCATGTTACCTTTATAGCATCGAGAGTGGAATCAACTTGAAAATTTCAATTCATATGGGATAGATAAGGAAGTTTATCAAAGTAAAATATTCCCCAGGGACGAAATGTAGTAGGCTAATAAATAAAATCATGACATTTCTTAAATCCCCTGCAAAGTATCAGCGACTTATCATCTACTTAACATTAAGGACAAGTCAATCTGTTAACCTCTTTGTTGAAACCAGATATTTGGATATTCGAAACAAAAAAAAATCATTGACCCAGTACTAAAGCTAAGTACAATCCTACATGCCCTCGGCACACTCCCCGATCTCAATATAAAACAGAGGAGAAAAGAGGGATTACTAGTCAGTTCTCTCTACCCTTTCTCTAGAAAGGCCCACTCCTCTAATCACCAAAGAATTAATCTGGATGACTTCCTGCTATAAAGAAAGATGCGATTCAATCTCTCGTTTTCATTCGCTTGTGACTATGTTTTTCTAAGAAAGGTTGTTTAATATAACCAAGATTAGAAGGGTGGCAGCTAAGTCTACAGGAGTGCGTGGTTGTCGTAAAACCAATATATGTAAAGGGTTTATTACTTGCATCTCCCTACTGGCATGTAAATTGATACATTACAATGTAGTGTAGCCATGTACATAATATTAGACACATATTAGTTGATAACACACTAATACTCACAGATGCAAACAGTAAAAAGAACCTTCAGATATTGGAAGCCATCTACATTAAAACAAAGCAACCCACACTCAACAAAATTACACTTCAAACTAGTCACAATACATTGCTTTGCATCTGGTCATTGGCATTGTTGTAATACTTCGGTCTATAACGTGGCATGACGTCATAAAACCGCATCTTGAATTTAGGATCTGCATCTAATATTCCGAGACCGTTATCGTCGCATTTTTTTTTTATATGTCAAAATAACAAAATATCATCTTTGACGGTGGATATCTTTATTTCATGTCTGTATAAGCACTCTGAAGATGGCTTATGTGATCCAAAATCTTAGGACCAACTTAAAAAAATCAAAATGTTGGACAATTTTTTATTTATTTTCACTAGAAATTAAAGAAAACATTGGAACATTAGAACGGCTCATGATCAGATATAATAGACATTCATTGTCTGTTATATTTAATAATATATCTTTTAATAATGATCTGCTGTCCCAATACACTACTTATATATATATATATAAAGAAATGGACAAAGTCCGACAATTTCTTTATTAAAGACAATTATGTTTAACGTTCTTTTTTATAGATACAAGTATTTAAGTAAATGCCCTGTTTATAATAAACAGTATTAAATAACATTTACCGGCCTGAATGTCCGAGAAATTTTCATAGAAAATATTCGTCCTTTGTGGCCGAGACGGTAAGGCACGTCAGCGTAAATGACGGTTCCGTTTAGGATGCAGGTTCGAATCCTGTTCCAGCCATTCGTTGTTTTAGCTCTTGGAAACATCACTTCGAGATAAGGAAGTGAGAATTTAAAACCGTATTAGCGTGCTGTCTCGATTGCATAGTCAGCTGTTTCTTGCTTTTGTTCCATACACATGAAATATAACAATTCAATAATTTCACACATAGTTTTTTTATCCGTTATTTGAAATTCTTTCTAAGGCTGTTTACTTTTTTTTTATTTACTCCAGATATACTGTCATAACTTAACATCTTTTGTTAAGGTGTATATAAACACATATATGGACGCCTAATACTTATTTTGTTTTATTTTGTGAATGTAAAATTCTGCAATGTTCTTTTCTAATGTCATCCTAAATATTTGACCTCTGTTTATCACATTGATATCCGGCGTGGGAAAAGAGATACAATTGGAAAAATAGAAACATCAGGTTGTAATAAAATCTGTTACTTAAAAGGAAAATGTAAAGATTAATCGACACACATATTATAAATGCAGATATTAGACGTGATCACGGACCGCTGACGTCAACAGATTTAAAACGAAAAACAAAACAAAAGAAAATCCTTTAATGCATATCGTGATAAAACCCGTATTGACATTGTTGAGTCCCTTCCGCTTGCACATGATTCCATCAAACCTGCTCGTATACTTTCCGGAAGCAAGAAGAGGCCTGATTTTAAAAAAGAAAAATGTTTCAGAGATAAGAGATAATGTGTTTCCTTTTCAGGTAGATTTAATAAACTCGTAGGACTGCTACCGATATATATATATATATATATATATATATATATATATATATATATATATATATATATATATATATATATATAGGATTTTAGAAGGATTACGTTTTCTCTCTTTATTCAACAGAATTAATGATTGAGGTTTCCAATATTTCATAACCTAACCTTGAAAACTGTGATTTGCTACTATTATTGTATACATGTTTGTCTACGATAAATATGATATATTTTAAGTCTGGGAGAGATATTAATCTTGCAAGAAATTGCATTCTGCTGGATAAGTTGAATCTACCAACAACATAATTTCCTGTGATTGATCCAATTTGGCCATTTTTATCTACCTATGTTTCTATTTACTACTACTGATTCAAGTCATTTCATGAACTTCTTTTTTGATGGATACTTATTTAACTATATACTACAGAGGTATGTCTCTCTCTCTCTCTCTCTATATATATATATATATATATATATATATATATATATATATATATATACGTGATGAGTGTAATAACACCTATTAATATATGTAAAAGGATGTAATTTAACGCGTGCTATGATGAGTAGAATTTTGTCAATAAGTGTGCACAATATATATATATATATATATATATATATATATATATATATATATATATATATATATATATCGAAAATAATTACCATCGATGAATAAAAAGATATTTCAAAGTACAATTCTAAGCCATCCATAAGTTTCGTGATGTCAGCTATCTTCAACTATCCTCAGGCTCACGCTAAGATAACTTGGCCTTGAAGAGACAATCTCTATATATAAAAGATTATATATATATATATATATATATATATATATATATATATATATATATAATTTATTTATTTATTAGAATTTTATCACATAGAGAAAAGCATTTTACGCTTTACAAAGATGCAACTTCGTTTCAGCGCATTTCAACTGCACTTCGACGTTATCGAGCCCTCTTTTGGATTAATGCTGTGAACGTTGGAATTTATAAATGACTTTCGTTCCATCATCGTATATATATATATATATATATATATATATATATATATATATATATATATATATATATATATATGTATATATGTGTGTGTGTCCGTGTGTGTGTATGTGTGCCTGTGTGTGTGTGTGCAAGTTTTGTTAAAAACGACTGACAACGTATTGCGTTTAAATCATTTTTTAATATTTTTTCTTTTCTTGATATAAACTATATAGAAATTGTCCGAATGTTCTGTATGTGTAAGCGCTTTCAGCTATTCATTTCGACATTCAGTGAAATTCTATCTAATTTATGTCAAGAAAAATTACGGGAACATAATAAAAAAGTTTAATTATATAAATTATTTGAACTGCTATCCTCATGTTCACAAAGTTTTGACAGTTGTCCACTCAGGTGATTGTATTGCGTCCACTGGGGAAGGATGTTCTAGATCCACGTGTCATACCACTTCCGGATATCTCAATTATTGTAACTCAACTCACTCTTATGAGCTTGGTATTGAAATGGAATTTCGAACCGAGTCCTATTTTGTCCAGCGGTGTAGATTATTTTAGTTCCTCGTGCAATGCCTCTTCCTGATGTCTCAATTATCTCCCTTTAACTCAACTCTCCAAGTTTTGTTTTACCATGGCTATAGACTGGTGCGAAAGTCACTTTTTTTTTTCACAACTCTTTGTCTCTAGTCACTGGATCTAACCAAATCCTCTATCCACTGTGCTATGTGCCCTTAAGAGCATCTGTGTATGAATTCTTGGGACTTGTAAACCTAATATCTCAGCAACCTTTTTTAATAAGTGCTCATATTGCAATTTTTCTGTTATTATTATTGCATTTTTACGAGGGTTTATTGTGCGATATTGTTGAAATAATAGAGAGAGAACATCCCTGGAAAATACGAAAACTTAAGGAATCAGTGCATGTGCTGATTCCTTAATGCCACAAAAATCTCTTGAGCCGACCAAGCAGAGAAATGTTATACAATATGGGAACCAGTATTTGGAGTGCTAGAGAAAAGCAATGAATAAGAACAAAAAATTGCAATATAAACTCTAGTTAAAAAAATGTACAAATAAGTTTACGAATTCCTCGTAGTAAGACAGTATATGTATGGAGGGGAAATATACGCACGCATATATACACGCATGCTGACAGAAACGCACCAAAATGGAAACAGATCCAAGAGCACATAGGGGTCAGTAAAACATTAAAAGATAAAATGCCGATAACTAATTTATCATTTCGCTGGACCAACCTTAATTGTTTTATGACCCTTCGCGCAGAACTCTTCATTGCCAATTCAAGAAGGAAATTCGGATTACCAACACACAAACAGAGAATGTCTCATATCGAGAATATTTAACATTGAACATGAGGAAAAATTATTTTTAATAATATGTGGAAATCTCCACTTTTACCTGAAGACGGTCGCGAGACCAGAAACACGTGTCATAAAACAAAGCATAATATTTTTTCTAAATAAATCCACATTACAACCAAAAACGTTAGCGGCACCTCTCTTCTCTCCTTTTTAATATACATACTTTTCTCTCGTTGGAACCACTACATTATATTTCTTTTATATATATATATATATATATATATATATATATATATATATATATATATATATATATATATATATATATATATATATGTGTGTGTGTGTGTGTGTGTGTATGTGAAAACGTTAGCGGCACCTCTCTTCTCTTTTTTTTATATATATATATATATATATATATATATATATATATATATACGAATTTAATTTTTTAAAATAACATTTTTTACTTTATTATATAAATACTTGTTGCATATGTAAAATCTTTACATTTGTTTTAATAACTCCATCAGAGGACGTGTTGCGTCGGTTAAGATAATTTTTCACTTTGCCTTTTTATATATATATATATATATATATATATATATATATATATATATATATAGTATAAATTCAACCCTTAGAGGCGACAGTCTGTTTCATGCTAGATGCTATCGTCAGGCATCTAGCATGAATTAGAGTGTCGCCTCTATGTTGACTTTATGTTCACTTTTATATTTACACACGCTCTATCTCTGATATCGAGCACTTTATCCCATAAATATAGCACCTCTTAAGACTATATATATATATATATATATATATATATATATATATATATATATATATATATATATATATATATATATATATATATATATTATCTACGAGATATTGAATAGATATGGGAGTAAATTGAATACTGAAATTGTGGCATGTCAGAGATGAGATTTTTGTTTATTCGTATCTGACGGTCATGCAAAAAGCAGTGAGAAATAAGATTCATGCCATTATAAATAAATTTATCGTGAATTGAACATCAAAAAACCATTTGTAACTTGATTCAACGATTTTACCTTTGATGTTTATATTTGTACATCCAGTTTCCCTCCCATTCAAGGGGATTTTATGCATGTATATATAATCTGAATGCAAGGAAAGTACCTTAAAAAACAGTAATGATATTCATTTCCACAGCAATTAACACCCACATATTAATGAATGTTTATGTGTAAAATAATTTTTATTTAGTTAATATTTTACATCAGTTTTAATATTTTATGCGTACATTTTATTACGCACTCCGTGGAATCCTTGCGTTTATTATTACGCATGCGTAAATGTCAATATCTGTCTTCTCCGATTGACGTATGTGGATTCTTATAGTATGAAATATTTCAATATAATAAGGAATATAAACAATCGTGGTTTTTGTGTGTCTTTTAGGAGCGTGTATCCCAGTTCCGACTGGATGTCTTGTGTGAATTCAAAAAATATATATTGATCAATAAATTCCTTTCAGTTATGATTGCGCAGTCAGATGGAAATCTGTTTTCACGATGGAAGTTCAACGAAGGAATGCATTTATTCAAAATGGAAGTGAAATGAAAGAGAGGTAAATTGAAATGAAAAGAATTCACAAAGCAGGGGGAGAACATCAAGACAGTAAGAATGAGAAAGAAAGAAAGAAAGAAAGAAAGAAAGAAAGAAAGAAAGAAAGAAAGAAAGAAAGAAGGAGAAACAAAGAAAGAAAGACAGCAAAATAAACAGAACTGAAAAGCGAAGAAAGGGTGAATATAAAAGGAAATATTCTTTCTTCACATTGGAAAGAAAACAAAAAAGGCAAATATTTAATACAAATAGAAAAAGTAGAAAATGTGTAAAAATAAAAAAAAATTGAGGAAAGAAAAAATATAATAGTATAGATATTACTAAGAAAGGTACAGAAAAGGCATTATGAAAGAAAGAAAGAAAGAAAGAAAGAAAGAAATAAATAATAAAAAAATAAAGAAAGAAAGGAAGGAAGGAAGGAAGGATGTAAGTAAGAGTGAAAGAAAGACAACATATTACGGAAAATAAATAAATAAATAAATAATAAAAAGGAATAAAAATTAATACGAGAAAAGAAAGAGATGAAGTAGAAAATAATAGAGAAGAGAAGGAAAGAAAAAGGAAAAGAAATGAAAGGCAAAGACCGAAAAATACATATTTTAAAAAGAAAGTGGCGAGTAAATCAGAGAGAAAAAAATAAAGAAATAAAATTATTGGCAGAATCAGAAAAAAACAATACCAACTAAAATATATTTGTAATATATATATAGAAAGAAAGATGAGAAAAATATGAGAAAGAAATGAACAAAGAAAGAGAATCCAAAAAATCAAAATCATCCAAGAAACTAACAGATAAAGAAAGGGGAATACAGAAAGAAAGAAGAAGGAAAGATGAAATCTATAATTAAACGATAAATTAAGAAAGAATGGAGGAAAATATTTAGACACTTTAGAAAATAGAAAGAAATATGAAAGGAAAACAGAGAAAGAAGAGAGAGGAATGAAAAAATAGAGAAAAGTAGAGAAAAACAGAGGAAAACGGAGAAAAGAGAAAGGAAGGAAAAAAGGAAAGAAAAATGGCAGTATAGAGAATCACAGAAAAGCAGAAAGAAAGAAAAAAGAAAAAGATAATGAGAATAAAGCGCGAAAACTAGGTGCGGCTTAAAGAGAAGGAATGTTTAGAAAAGGAAGAATGCAAAACTAAATAAACTTAAAAAGATGAAAATCATACAAGAGAAAATATAAAACTGAAAGAAAGATAGAAAGAAATCAAAAGCGAGAACAAATAAAAGGAAACAGTTAAAAAGGAAATTAAAAAAAATAGATATAAAGTAGAGAAAAGGGGAAAAGGAAAAAATATGACAACGAATAAAACGAAGAAATAAAAGGAGAAAGTAATGATAAAAGAAAAAGAAAAAGATATTAAACAGAGAAAAAGAAAAGGAGAAAGTAATGATAAAAGAAAAATAAGAAGATATTAAACAGAGAAAAAGAAAAGGAGAAAGTAAGGATAGAAGAAAAATATTAAGCAGAGAAAAAAAAAACTTAAAACGAACAATAAAAAGATATAAAATAAGGAAAAGAGAAAAAAGGAAAATGCAAAAAAGAAATAAATATAGAAAGAAAAAAGAAAAGGTTAAATAATCAGAACATGAAATAAAACAAAGAAAAATCACAAATCCAAAACGAGGTAAGTAATAATATCTAAAGCAGAAAACGAAAGAATGAAGCAGGAAATACAAATCTGAAAGTTATTATGAAGAGAGAAGCATTTTTTCTGCCTTTAACATAAACCTGAAAAGGAAAATAAACACGAAAGTTGTTGCCAATGAGTTAAAGATAGAGAAGAAAATACAACTTCGAAGAAGCAAAGTTTGAGCTTGTATACAGACTGAGCAACGCAAGAAGCAAACAGAGCCGCAAGAAAAGGCCGACGAAGAAAGAGAAAATGTCGGGAACGAGGAGAGAATGTTGGGAACAAAACCAAATGTAAGTCGATTGAGTGCAGCAGGAAATAAACCAACATAATGGCGTAATTCCAAGACGATAATTAAACATAAAGAAGGCAGATCTAAGAGAAGCCAAGTGTGACGCGAAGCCGCTAACAAAATTCTACGGTGGCAAAGTCATTGTTGAGTCAGCACAAACAATTTGCCTATCGTAACCAAGTAACCGTGACATTTCAATCAAGTTGCCATGGACCGCCCTATCTTTTGCGGAAAAAAAGCCAAAAAATTACCTTTCTATGTATTTGTCCATTTATCTAAATGACTGTCTTAGTCTCTCTATATCTGATCGTCTAGCCATGCTAGTCTTTCTTTCTATCTTTCTTTCTTTCTGTTATTTCAGCTTTCATTTGATTTTTTTTCTTTCTTTGATTTCTTTCCTTTCTTTTTTCTATCCGAGTGTGCAGGTGGTGTAACGTATAACGGCTATGAATTGGAGATCTGGGAGCCGCTTTCCAGTTCAAGCCCGGTGAGTTATGTTTGCTTACGCGCAAAATACCCATGAGAAAGGTATGAACCCGCCTAATATCTCCGCTGCTATGGATTAATTGTTAGAACATGCACCAGGAAATCATCATTATCTTAAATGATTCTAACAATCTAAAAATATTCTCTGGATTTAAATAACCGGAATATGTGGACAGAACCTACAAAATAAAACAATCCATTATTTATTCTTTCTTTCTTTCTTTCTTTCTTTCTTTCTTTCTATCTATCTATCTATCTATCTATTTGTCTGTCTGTCTGTTCTTCGATATATTTCTGACATGTCTTCAGTATCTATTCGTCTAATCATATCTTTTGGTTGATTGCCACAAAATGATAGCAAACGAAGCTTGCAAGCCAATCAATAGTTTAGTGATTTAGAGTGTAATTATATCCCTCGCAATGCTGGCCTTACGCCAGACAAATCCAAATTTAGTAAAAAAAAAAAAAAAAACAAACAAAACAAACAAAGAAGAAAGAACGAAACACATTGTGCATCTACAGACAATTTAATGATGCATTCTTAGCATCATTAAAGTTTGCAGCGTTTATGTACGCCGAAAAACATGGTCATTGTTTTCCATTCATTTTGTCAACCATTGTAAATTCTGTTAATATTACGGATTTGTGTTATTTAAAGACTTTAGTGGTTTCATGTGTTAATTAGAAAGTAATCAATAATTCACAAGACTTTTCAATGTTTTTGTTCAGAGGTTTTTATACTAAATTTGAGAACACGAAATATTTCGAACACAGTATCAGAGAATCCATTTAATTTTCACATTCTTAAACATGTAATTGCCAATGCACTTAAAACTTTTTAAGGTCATACAAAATGTGTTTATTCAAACAAAATCTTCGCCCTCTACAAATTTATTACAGAAAAAAACATTTTTTTTCAATTTTTTTCAACTAATATCGATTTTTGAATCTCATTTTGAATCTGACTAACTTTAATTTGATTTCTTGTGTAATTCTTAAATCGCCATTCTATAGCTGTTAATAAACGCCGTGTATGCGAAATAACTAAACACCCTATGAGATTTAAATACGAGTTATTTTCCTCAGAAAATCGATCTTGACGCAACAAGTAGCTTAACGTTTAGACTAAACTTCTGGCTGCTATCATTCAAGTAGTAACTAATGGACATTTAAATGAAAGAACATGCACCCGGTAAAATGACTTTAATACCAGCAATATTAATTGTTTATATTGTCTTTATCTACTGTGTACACGTGGCACAGTGGATAAAGGCGTTATTTAGGTCCAGTGACAGGATCGAAAGCATAACTTAGTAAGTTTGAGTAAACAGATGGCAGAACAAAGTTTAGGAGAAATAACAAAATGACAAAATTTATTAAATGCTATAAAGGACAGGAAGTTGTGGAGAGCCATGATCACCTATGTCCTGAGGGGACATGGCACATAAATGAAGAAGATGCTTGTAGACTATACATGGTAGAGTTATGATAAATATACAACGTGAATATCACTTTATCTGTTTTTATTAAATTTACTAATTTGCTAGTAACAGATTTTATTAAGCATCTAATAGATTTGTTTTCATACTAGACATAAATATACATAAGAGCAAAGTTTAATAATTGTTCAGATTTATAAAGATTGCCATGGGTCGTAAGAACAAACATAAATTTAAAAGAGAAAAGTTATACTATTTACATTATTCGAACTATTGTCCTCATCTTTGTCGCCAATTTTATTACAACGTTTCGGCCGTTGTATGCTCTGACCTTCTTCAGGTCAATGCAATGTCGAACTGAACCTTTTGTTTCGCACACTGGGGTAGACTGTTCTAGTTCCACGTGCCAAAGAGTGTGAGTTCAATACCTGGCTACGGCACTGGCTGCTATCATTCAAGTAGTGACTAATGGACGTTTAAATGAAAGAGCGTGCATTCGGGAAAATGACTGTAATACCAGCAATATTAACTGCTTATATTGTCTTTATCCACTGTGGACACATGGCACAGCGGATAAAGGCATTATTTAGGTCCATTGACAGGACCCAAAGAGTGTGAGTTCAATACCCGTTTAAGGCAGTGGAGAACTTGGAGAGGGGAATTAACAGGAGATAACTAATAACTGACATCCATTAAAACATGGCACATGGAATTAGAACAGTCTATCATAGTGAGCGAAATAAAGGGTTCAGTTCGACATTCCAACCACCTGAAGAATGCTGGAGCGTACAACGGCCGAAACGTTGTAATAAATATGACGACAAAGATGAGGACAGTAGTTCGAATAATATAAATAGTGACCAGCATGAACTCTTATTACTACTACATGTCCAATTAGTTTATATCAACTCCGATGGTAGACTATTGCTTGATAAGAGGATAGATAGAGATATTTAGATATTACCTTAAATCAGCTGTCGATTTGGGGGCGGAGAAAAACATGAATATTTGAGTTCAATTAGAGTTTCATTCTTTATTTTCCACCTGCATTGTTTATGACGGCCGTAGTAATTTTGGATAAATGCTGATGGTAATATTAGCCATTTCCTTATAAGGAAACATCCGGCAATCATTGACCTAACAACTATTGCTGCGAAATTTATAAAATATTTCTATTGAAACAGTTTTTCAGGAAAATAGTTTTCTCAAGTCCAAAAACTGTTATTGCTCCTTCCAGTATTGAGAGGGGTTTCCTTCCTAGCCTTTTGTTTCAAGTAGTGTGGAACGTAAATATTTTAATTATTTTTATCATCGTGTTACATCTGTTATTCTTTGTTGTTGCTGCAGTTGAAAATCCTCAAGGGATGTGGTGTTTATTATCTGGTACATTTCTTTGTTTGTGACTGTAGCGTCTGCACACAATGTTCGAACGCGAAATGTTTTCGCCAACATTCACTCGCCCATAGCCATTTTTCGGTTCGTTAATTTTTTTAATGGCATATCATAGTCTAATTATTATTTAATGCCTTAATTTAAATATTCTGTACGTAATTTTATACTTTCAAGTATAGATATTTTGCATAATTTTATACTTTCAGATTAAAGGTATGTTTTTTAGATACCATATATACCCGTGTAACACGGGATGTTTATTTTAAATACAGCTGTATTTTTTGACTACAGTAAATGGATATATAGTTTAGTCAACGGTGTAACCGGGGCCAACTGTACATATGATAATATTATATCCCTTATATAACCCCTTTAAAATTGGTTGTTTTACTATAATAATCTATTTTATATTTTTAGTGTTGCATAAAAATGTACTGTTTGTCATTTTATTATAAAAAATATACCGCTGATTTATGTATGGGCTTTCACTATTTTCCCAAATCTGGGACACTAACAGATGCTGCTAATCAGTCAGGGTAGACCTGGGATCAATAGCAGTTAAGAGGTGATTTCACTTTCTTCAAAACATCAGATTTTCCGATCAGAAGCCTTGTTGCCGGACCTAGTTTAGCCTCATGCCCAGAACGAAAGCAATTTTTTATTCCTGCTCTTAGAAAGCGATTGTATAAAAAGGCGACTGAAATTAAGATGGCAAAACTAATATTTCAAAACAATGGATAAACTGATTCCATTATAGCGGTGAGTCGCCAATTCTCTTCTTAAAGAATTCTTTATTCAACGCATTTATAAATCTATTAAAGTTTTCTATAATTTTATTTTAAATAGATTTCTTGTCTCTAAGGCAGTAGTATATTTTCATTAACAAATAGTAAGGTATAGAATTCATACTGGCTGAATAATGTGAAAGATATACAATTTCTGCTTTTATTTAACTCAAATCTAATATCGTTATTTTTTTTAGAATAAATAATTGAGTCTGTACTTTAATATCTTCTATAGAGAAAACTAATTCTGAATTTGGAAATCATAGTTGCTGTTATCACAGAAAGCACACATTAAATCCCGGCAGCCATTCCGTTTGCTTCTTAAGGTAAGATTGCTTGGATTTAATATGCAAGTTTTTAAGCTCTTTCAAATGGTAATATGAATGTATCCTGCTGATGACTGGAGAAAATATCTGGTAGAAGACGAGGCACAAATCAGATTAGTTATTAGGAGTTTCACAATGACAGAGCCGGACGTATCTACAAACATAGGCAAATTTTCTTACTCCTCTCTACAGACGTTAGCTGACAGATTCTAAGCGAATCGCATCTCCATCCTCTGATTATTTCTGCCAATTTATTCAGCCTCCAACAGACATTTAAAATTATATCTCACCGATGCTAGTGAGTCATGATATCTTTACAAATTGATTCTTCGAAAGGACGTAATTCTTGTACACTTACCAACTTCCCTATATTTTGCACAAATCGAATATCACATATATACATGTCTTACTTAAAAGAGATATTTTCTTTATTCTAAAAGAAATTGTTTAAGAGTCTTTCATACTGCAGAGATGTTGCTTCTAAGTTCTCATCTTCCATAATTTTGTCCCATCCGGTTCCCGAAAGGGCCTTTTATGCAGTACTTCGAACAGCAATCAGAATTGTCGGAAAACAATTTTATACTCCCTTGCGTTTTGTCCAGGCTTAAATTTATGAAATCAAGTTCCATACGCCATACCTGATTTATTTTTTATTTGCAATCCTTTTAAGCTGACAACTCTCACAAATGTTTCTATATGGTTAGCTTGTATCGGGCGAATTATATAGGCTAGGCATTATGTTATACTGGCTAACTTAGAAGAGTTGTACTTTTTTCTGTAGCATTGAGAATTTTGACGTTCTATTTTGACCGTTTTCTCATGGGCATATTTTAAAAACAATGTTAAAAATGATACAGTTTTATATTTTCGTTTTCACAGTGAGGTGAGAAAATAAGTGACGTCTGCAAGTTTGATTGATAAAAGACAGAAAACATTCTGTGTGAAGGTTCTAGATCAGATTTCTCATTAAATGATTTTCTACGCTTGTTTAGAATGGCTGAAATTTATTGCGATCAAAAGAAAGCTTATTTAAAAGAACATTTAACATTATTCAACAGGGAAGATAGCGTACTTACAAATCGAAAGGAAATGATGAAAAACATTTCTGGAACTTTTACTGGTCGACCTGATACGATTTCCCCAAAATAAAGATCAATAAATAAGTTAATAACCGACTGGACCTAATTTAACGTTTCTGTTTTTAAATCAATATCAAATGCGTATACGTTGCAGCAACTTAGAACGATCTGTGATGAGAACGCAATCAAACTGAACTACTCCTAACCGTATCAAAAACCAGTGTATTTTCGAATTAAGCAAAGGGTTCTTGATAGTAATTGCAAAACGGGATATAAACTAAGCTTAGGAAGGTCTAGTTTAAGTCGGCCATTTTTCGTTTTACTCGAGGTATGTCGTAGGCTAACCGCAATCTTATTCTGGGAGTTATTTTGTACTAGGTTACACTATAATGGAACATTTAATGGAAGGGAGATAATCTGGTCTTCTACACTGATCTTCATACATAGAATGTGATGCTTTGTATATGGTGGACAATTTTGGAAGATCTGTATTAAGAACACCTTGCAGAGAAACATGTGATGGTTTGAAAGAGACCGATTGAAGGTAAAATTCAACAAAACATATTTGCCTGAAATTACAAACGACAAAGCGACAATGTTGCCATATTTATTACAACATTTCGGCCTTTGTACACTCCGGACTTCTTCAGTATCTGTCTGTATTTCTGAGATGAGGTATTATGTACATAATTTACATTATTCGGACTATTGTCCTCATCTTTGTCGCCATATTTATTACAACGTTTCGGCCGTTGTACGCTGCGGCCTTCTTCAGGTGGTTGGAATGTCGAACTGAGCCCTTTATTTCGCTCACTGGAGTAAACCGTACAACGGCCGAAACGTTGTAATAAATATGACGACGAGGACAATAGTCCTAATAATGTAAATAATGTACATAATACCTCATCTCAGAAATATAGACAGATATTGAAGGATCGTTACTTGCCTGAAATTAACATAAAAATTGTGTAATATTCTACTAGATTACGCCATCCCTCTTGTTTCTTTGCTAACCAGTTAAATTTAGGATCCTCCATTAGGTCATGTAAAAAAGCAGCATATCACGATAAAAAAATGTCCATAAATCAACGAAAACAAAGTTTTGTCTCAATATGTTTATGGTGTTATGAAGAGGAAAGACTAAAGTATTTTTTGATTATTTTTTGAATTTTTTTACTCCTTTCTAGCAAGTAGAAAATGTTGGTTAAAAATTTTGTTTTTTTTTACAACAGCGCGATAAGATAAAAAAAGGTTTGTTTTATTTTCCGCTTTTCCCGAGGAAAACACACGTTAAATTAGGAAATTATTGCAAAAATCAAATAATTGTCGGATTTTAATGAATCTTTCAGGACTTATTCAGAAATGAATGAAATTATTTTGAAAAATTTTTTGTTAGAAAATCTTGTTAAAAAGAGATTTTCTTTCTTAACATGTTTCCATCCACTTACATATTTTCATGAAATTTCGAGAAATTAAATCTTTACGCACGGAATTTGTTTTATTAGTTATAAACAGGACTCTTTGTAGAAAGTAAATCACCAGTTTTATTTATTTTTTTTTTTTGTAAAACAGTAGCTGGTTTCATAAAAATCTGCTTTGAATTATAAAAAGAATGTAAAAAAGTATGACATTAATTAATTAGAAAAGCTTTCACCTGTCTTTGTAAATACATTATATTAAGGGCATTATTTTGTAAAGAAATAAAATTTTTACGATGAATAATATATTTTTTACAAATTTTTTTTCCATTTAAATTTTTTTTTTCATTAATTTCTTAATACTTCAAAAATCGTTTAAGATTCTTTATTGCTTTTAAGCACGTAATGCAATGATAATGTTAATGAAAAAGTAAATTTACGAATCGAAATTTGAAAAGCACATAACAGTCGTTTGACCCCGAATATTTTTAAAATAATTTTTTTTTAAATTTCTATTGAAAAAAAACGTTCATAATTTCTACGTATAGAAATGTATACATGACATAATCATTAAAACATTTTAAACACTTATCTAATTAAAAAAAAAACTTTAAACTATTATCTAATTAAGAAAGTATGAAATAAAAATAGATATTACATAATTGCTGAATAAAATGTTAATATTTAAAAAAAGTACTAGTTAAAACGAAAACCGCGTTCGCTTAATTTGCAAAAATTGTCAATTTTGATCATCCATAGTAATCTGTCCTCACCTCGTCACAATCGATTTCTTTGATAAATTCAGTCACATCGTTAAGAAATGTTTGGATACAATTTTTTATGCTATGAGTAAGTACTGTTTTTTTCATATTAGATTAATTTAACTTTAAATTTTCTAATTTTACTCAAATAACGTGTCAAAAATATATAAATTTATTTTAAGATGTTTAAAATCAAAATTTTGTTTTTGTTTACAAATTTCTTAAAATTTAAGAAAATGGCCACTTTTAAGAAAATTAAACAAAAATCGAGCATATATTTGACATTCCAATCTATATAATTTCTTTCTGAAAGACACCAGAATATGTTACTTACTGTAAGTAGTAAATTCAATGCTTTAGCTTTCAATTAATAACAACATATTGAGACAAAACTTTGTTTTTGTTGATTTATGAGCCTTCTTCATTGTGATATGCTGCTTTTTACATGACCTAACGGAGGACCCTAGTTAAATTTGTCACAAATTGCTAGAGAAGTTTTCATTCACCACATGTGGTACATTTTGATTGCCATATCTGATGGATTTTTACTGTGTTTTCTTTACTGAAAAACAAAAAAATACAGCAGGACGTTACTGAGAAATATAAAATGGGAAAATACGCATTTGAAATTGTCTAAAACGTGTAGGAATATTGTCGGTCGAAGGTGCAAATACGCTTTTACATCAATTTATTTCCTGAAATGTAAAATAATCTTTTACATGTTCTTAAATAGAACGAAATTTTCACATTGCACAGTTTTAAGGCCGGCCTATTTAAACTAGCCGAGATTTTTTAATAATTACAAAATTTGGTGAGAGAGACAGACCAAAAAGTAAAGATTGGGTGAGTGAGAGTCGATTAGAGGATATGGAAAGAAGCACACCTACGAAGGCGATTGCATTAACAGTTGAGAATGCACAGTGGGCAGATATCACTTCGATACATCTGCAAGAAAAATTAGAATGTCAATAATCTTCGTAAAGCGTATATTAGTGAAGTTAAGCCCATTTCCATATAGTACAAAACCCGCTAAATTGCGCGTATAGACATACACACACACACACACATATATATATATATATATATATATAGAGAGAGAGAGAGAGAGAGAGAGAGGGGGAAGAGAGGTTCGATGTCGTGTAATAGAGAGCAAGCTTGATTCGCCATATAAATTACTATTGACTAGTGAGTTTGCTCCTCACTAGATGCTCTATACATTGGCGTTGTGCCACATCCAAGCTTTTTAGCGTAAATCAATATATACACCCAGAAATATTAGCCGGGTTGTAATCAGCCCCCAGTACGTGAGGATTGCGTGCTGCATTCAAACTCTGAGTTGTATTGTCGGCGTGGAGTATTAGAGATATTTACTAATATATATATATATATATATATATATATGTGTGTGTGTGTGTGTGTGTGTGTGTGTGTGTATAAGGATTTCACCAATGTAAGAGTAAGAATTTTATTTTGAAATATCTATTTATATATAGAAGTAAAGTGAAAGAAAAACATATTGGTATGTTTCCAAAATTGTATATTTAAGAACGCTCTAGAATTTTGTTAAGGTTTTTTAATCATAATGTGGATTATTTTAAAATAGAGATGATGGAAAGAAAAGAAAAAACAATATAGATGAATTTGGCTAGATGGCAAAGAAATATTTTAAAAATTATTCAGAAAATTCTGAAACTACCAGCGTCTCTTTTTTCATGCCCATGTCTACTCATAACAACAACAAACCCAGTCCGATGAAATACGTTACAAATATACGTTTTTCCATTTTGTCCTACAATTTCCTCATATATATATATATATATATATATATATATATATATATATATATATATATATTTTTGCCGTGCCTTTAAAACTCAGTAAATCCAAAAAATAAGTTACTCCAAAATTCGCTTGAGGATGAAATGGAACTAATATCTTTAATTTAATTACAAAATTAAATTCGAAACATTTAGCTAGCATTTTTTGAAACATGGTTAGAACTGTAGCGAAAAAACATATTTTAAATCAGTTAATTTATAATATTAATGCTTTGTAAATTTGCATTGAGCACTATTTAGTTAAAATAAAATATCTATAAGAACACCGGATTACATAACTTACTGTTCTTTCTTTTTATTCATATATATATATATATATATATATATATATATATATATATATATATATATATATATATATATAATTATTTATTTAAAGATTATAACATAAATATGCTATAAAATCACTACAAAAATAGCTATTTCGTTTCAACACCTCCGGTGTCTTATCAAATGATGATGTTGAATGTAAAATATATATATATATATATATATATATATATATATATGTGTGTGTGTGTGTGTGTGTGTGTGTGTGTGTGTGTGTGTGTGTGTGTGTGTGTGTTGAATGTAAAATAAAATCTATATATATATAATTTTATATATATATAAATACATATATATATATATATATATATATATATATATATATATATACGGTGGGGCAAATAAATATTCTTACACATGAAAAATTGTATTTTTTTATAAATGTAAACCCTTAAGTAAAACAAATGTTGATACATTTTATGTGTAAAGATACATTTTTTTAAAAAATAGAAATAAATTTAATTTTTATTCTAACAGAAATTAATGCATTTTTTTCATTTTAACTGATGAAAAAAGTATTCGTACAAAACAAAAAAGCATATTAACTTAATTTAATACTTTGTGGTATATCCTTTATTGAGTTTAACAGCTATCAGTCTATTCCTGCACGTCACAACTAATGATTTGCACACATTGAGTGGTATTTTTTCCCATTCTTCTTGGCATATTGTCTTCTAATTTTTTATATTTATTGGTGCACTTTTCCCAATTTGAATTTTCAAATATCACCATAAATTCTCGATTGAGTTCAAGTCTGGGGACTGAATAGGCCATTGCAAGACATCAACGTTACTTTCAGCTAACCATTTCCTTTTAGATCTAGCGGTATGCTTCGATCATTATCCACTTGGAAAACCCAATCAGGAGGTAGCCGAAGTCTCTCAACAGAACGCATTAAATTGTCTTGCAAGATTTTCTCGTAGCTTTTGGCATTCATCTTGCCATCTATTATTGATATTCTGCCAACACCTTTTGCAGAAAAACTGCCACCTCCAAACTTTACAGTTGGCAACGTGTTCTTTGGTAAGCAGGCTTCACCGTCCTTCCACCACACATGATTTCGATAATTATGACCAAACAACTCTATTTTAGTTTCATCTGTCTATAGTACTTTTTCCCAAAACGAATATTCTTTATCCTTATACTCTCTAACGAATTTTAGCCTAGCATCTCTGTGTCGTTTCAAGAGGAGTGGAGGCTTCCTTGAGATGCGTAATTTCAGACTGTTTTTGTGTAGTTCATTACTTATTGCACGCTTGGTTACTTTAACCCCTAATGCATGCAGCTCTTCTCGAGTAACCTGTGGATATTGTTGGATCTGGCGTCCTAATATCTTTGCTGATCTTAGAGAAATCTTCCTCGAAGCACCTGTTCGTCTTTGGTTTTCGATGCTGTTACAAATTTTAAACCTTGCAATGAACGAAGCAATTGTAGTAAAAGGAATATTCAGGTTGTTAGAAATAGTTCTGTAACTGTTCCCATCTTTCCAAAGAGACAAAATATATTGTTTTTGTGAAATAGTCAATTCTTTACCTTTAGGCATTATTAGAACCTTCTCGTAAGACTAGAAATTGCAGAATGCTCTGATAATGGCTAATAGCGTTAACTATAATTACTGATAACATTACTGGAACATTCTAGAATATACTTTTTTTCATAATTAATTGATTATTTTATTCTAATAATTGATTTGTACGAATACGTTTTTCACCAGTTAGAATTTAAAAAATGCATTAATTTCTGTTAGAATAAGAATTAATTAAGTTTATTATTATTTTTTAATAGTATGTGTCTTTATACATGAAATGTGCCGAGATTTATTTTATTTAAAGTTTTTACATTTATAAAAATACAATTTTTCATGTGTACGAATATTTATTTCTCCCACTGTGTGTATATATATATATATATGTGTGTGTGTGTGTGTGTGTATATATATATATATATATATATATATATATATATATATATATATATATATATATATACGTTTCTAAACAATGAAAAATTATTAAACTATAGGCAGGAGTTAACGGTTTTCTGCCGACATCAACAAATTTTCGCATTAAATAAGAAGCATAAAAAAATCACATAGTTTAATAAAAGTCTTAAAAGCTTAGCCAAATCATTAAATAGGAAAAAACCTTTCTGTAGTCGTCAAACAACAAATTGAAATTCAGTGTAATACACCCACTTGAATAAACAAATAATTAAATAGATAATCAGATAGACAATAATAAAACCAAATCCTCCCGACACATAACGACTTGTAGGCGCGTCATAAAAATATCCCTCACTGGGAACTAACTAGAGGTTGACCGCCAACATTAGCCTTGAAATAGATACCCTACCCAACCTTAGCTAAACCTCTCAGAAAGAAAAGATAAGAATTAACTCTCTGACCACTTAACGAAGAAAACTCGCCTAGCCACTCCCACAATAACGAATGTTATAACGGACCATGCCTAAAAACACGCGTAAACCAAGAGATAGCTTATTCCTAAAATTTCGCTTGAAGATGATACGGGACTAAACACCTCAATTCAACTTAATTTTAATAATTATTTGGATGGTTTCGGCTCTCGTTTTTGAAACATGAGAACTCTTATGTAGCGAAGGAATCATATTTTTAAACAAAAAATATTACAATATATACATATATATTTAAGTAAATGATCTGTTTATAATAAACAACATTTACCGGCCTATAGAAAATTCATAGAAAATATTTGTCCTCCAACAGGAATTGAACCTGCATCCTATACGGAACCGTCATATACCCTGACCTGCCTTAACCGATGGGGCCACAGACGGGCGTTCTGTTAGCAAGGTCGATTTTACTGTTTTTAAACTACAATCTTCCATGAACATAAATTCATATCTGCTCATGGCGTATCCACATGTAAAAAAATGACGTCATACGTTATGAAATGGACAAAGTCCGATAATTATTTTAAGACATTTTTATGTTTATACATTCTTTGCGTTTGTTAATTTGCTTATTCCCAGACCACAACAAACTATTAAATAAGCGACTTAAGCAATTCCACACAAAATTTTCCTACGTTAATGAAAAATCAAAAAACGAAAAGAATAAATAATATGAAATGAAAATGAAAAACAAGTAAAATAAATTAACCCAAATAAATAAATAAACAAACAAATAAGCCACTCCCACAAATAACCGACAGAATAGATTACCCACAATGCACCACTGACCCACATATAAATAGCCGAGGAAAAAACCAGCATTCGCGGCCTGACGATTGCCTCCAGCATGAAACACACTGTCACATCTGTGTTGACTTCACTGTTCACTTTTATATTTATATTTACATACGCTCTATCTCTGATATTGAGCACTTTACCCATAAATATTGCAAAATTGTCCAAATCGTGTACCAGCATAATTAGCCCTCCAAAAAATGTTTAGTATCTAGAAAAATAATAAAGCAATTGAAATTCTTTTTTCGTGTTTTCAGATAAGACGTTTAGCAATCTTAACAGCATTTGTTGTAAGAATCACTGAAAAATCCTTTGAGTTATTGAATTAGAAAGAAAATATGTTAAAATCGTTTTTTTTTGTCACCGCCACTATCTCCCCAACTGAGCAATAGTGAGAGGAAAAAGATCATTCAACCCTTCAGTAATGGTACCAACATTCATACTCTGGCTTTCATCTCCAAAGTCCATTCAAGAACCATCAGAGAACAGTGAATAAGTTTAAATATGAGGGAACAGTAAAGCGCAAAACTGGGTCAAGTTGTCACAACAGGAAAAGAGATCATAACTTTAACTTAGAACTAAAAAGATCAGAAAAGATCCAACTCAATTCATAAGACGTTTCGCACGGGAAAGAGGAGTTTCAGCTATGACAGTTCAAAGGACAGTGAAAAAAGAGACTAAAAATGAAATCGCACATGAAACCTGTGAGGCACCTTGTTACCCAGGATCAGAAAGTTAGAAGATTGGAAGTCGGACATTATCCTGAATAAATTGGAAAATGATCCTGGAATAATATATATATATATATATATATATATATATATATATATATATATATATATATATATATAAACTTTATTTCAGTCTTTCATGAGCTTCCGATCCTCAGCTACGATTAATTAATGAGGAATATGTCATTTTCCTTTTGATCGATTCATCGCAGGTCATCTTGGAGAGTAATTATACATTCTTATTGCTCAAAATAGAGTCCAATTCTGTTATTAAAACCTCGAAGAATTCCAGTAAGATATTTTTAATCATTTCTAAGATACAACTGTTCATATCTTGATGTAATAAATGAAAATTATTTGCTTTTAAACGATTTGGACAATTTTGCTGTTACACCCGGTATATATATATATATATATATATATATATATATATATATATATATATATATATATATTTGCCATGTCCTTTCAGTACGTAGGCGATCTCATCTATCCTTTCAGCTCTCAACAACTTCCTTCCTTCCTTCTGCTTCCTTCCCTAGACCACGTTCTGTCATCCACTTGCTTAAGACCACCAGATATGTCACGCGTTGCTTTCCCTTGTTTCTTTACCCCTCTATTCGACCTGTGAGTATCAGATACTTCAGGACCTCCTTTATCATTATGTGTCCCAGAAACCTCAGCTGCATCTTCCTGATGTTAAATATAAACCTTCTTGTTTGCAACCCCTCTAAGACTTTATCGTTGCTCACACGTTTGGTCCATGATATCCTTAGCATCCTTCTGTAGAGCCACATCTCCGTCGCCTCGAGTCTCTTCTTCATTTTTGAGGAAGCCGTCTAATATTCGCTGCTGTAATGAAGTACAGATGTCAAGTAAGAGGTCAGTATTTTTTTCTTTGTTACCAAAGAAATCCTCCTGTACTCTGCCCGGCTTTTGAAATATGTACTTGGCCATCCCAATACGTCTACGGATCTCCATGTCGCACTTACCGTCCTCTGACGGATGTTTCCTAGATATTTAAATTTCAGAGTTTCCTTGATTCTAGTGTTCCCGACCTGCAAATCGCATTTCGAGTTCATTCTTTTACTGATGACCATGCATTCTGTCTTCTTTTAGTTTATGCTTAGTCCCTTCTTCACACTCTCCATCGCTACCTTCACGAAACCAAATCCCGTTCTTTTGTCATTCTTTTCAGAATTTGTCAAATTCTAATCCACTCCTATTCTGAGCATATCTTCATTTACTTAATGATTTATATATTTATTTTAACAAATTAGGTCGTTTCTTTGTCCATATATGTCTGTTTGATTTCAGTTTGCTTTCTTATCCATCTATATATCGTTCGTTCGTTCCTTCTGTCCTTGCTTCCTTCTGTCCTTGCTTCCTTCTGTCCTTCCTTCCTTCCTTCCTTCCTTCTTTTCCTTGCTTCCTTGCTTCCTTCTTTTCCTTCCTTCCTTCCTTGCTTCCTTCTTTTCCTTCCTTCCTTCCTTCCTTCCTTCCTTCCTTCTTTGCTTCCTTCCTTCCTTCCTTCCTTCTTTGCTTCCTTCCTTCCTTCCTTCCTTCCTTCCTTCCTTCTTTGCTTCCTTCTCTTCCTTCCTTCCTTCCTTCCTTCCTTCCTTCCTTCCTTCTTTGCTTCCTTCTTTTCCTTCCTTCCTTCCTTCCTTCCTTCCTTCCTTCTTTGCTTCCTTCTTTTCCTTCCTTGCTTCCTTCCTTCCTTCCTTCCTTCTTTCCTTCCTTCCTTCTTTACTTGCTTCCTTCCTTCCTTTCATTCGGCGCACGCGGATATCGCAAAATATCAGAGGCAGACCGGAACGAAAAATATGAGGCATTTGCAAACGGCAAATCAGATTGTAAATATAGCAAAGATCATCTGTAATTCACAATCAAGTGACTATGCGATTTACTTTGTGTTACGAATATACACAGAAATAATTCACGTGACTAAAGCACCTTTTCTCTATCTCACTGATGTTTTACAAACAATATGGATTCAAGATAAAGAAAAATAATTAAGAATCAGAATTTATTCATGCCGTGCAGATAAGTAAATATTAAGTTTATTTTATTGTTGAGGTTTTAAGCATCAATCAGAAAATCCCTTCACATCTTATTTCCTCTTTCTAAGATCAAAAGACAAGGGAATCAATGAATTGCATTCTATGATTCATCTTTACTTTACATTACTGGGGAATAACTCATAAAACAATAACACTTTATTTTGATCGGCATGTATAGAAGACATGACTCGAAAAGGAGTCTTTTAATTTCAATACGAAGTTGACGAGTTGCATTCGTACTGAATGCAAATCCAAATCATTGATTTAAGATGATTTGTCAGAAGGCATTATTTCCCGTATTTGCAAGTAGCATCGATAATCTCTGCAAGTAAGTCTGAAGGCATTTAGCAATGCTTACGGATTTTCCAAATACAACTGAAGTACAAATAAATATTCCGAAGATCACGAATTATCCAAGACGATAAATGCAAATTCTTTTATGTCGTTATGGCTTTCGTACATATTTGATTCTGAAGAGAAGCGCACCATACTTTCAGGCATTATTCACATATGTGTCTATTACAATAATACAGTATGCAGCAATATCATAAAATCTACATATATGTAGCTAGTTAGCTAGCTAGCTTTCTAGATAGATAGATAGATATTTACAAATGTAGAGATGGCTCGAAAGATAAATATATTTTAAAAGCTGTATCCCTTCAAGAAATAGACGATCACAGTCCTCCATAGGTTTATTATCTTTTTATTATCAGTTTATTAATATGGCGATTTAGGAAGGTTAATGGAAAGTTATTTTTCTGTTGCCTTCTCTATGGTTCTGAATTTAGAGTTTTCTTTCAGCTAGAATACACGCATATTCAGCCCAATCTAGCCTGCAATTTAACACATTGCCTCGGGTAAAAAGTCTTTTCTCCGTAACCGTCATGGATATGACGATAAACTACACCCGCATCCTGGGTAAGACAATAAATTACATCCGTCAGCAAGGATGTTTTGAGGAGCGTGGAACAACCTCTTAATTGCTGGTGTTTCCAGGTCCACCCTGACCCGGGGTGGTAGCACCTGTTAGGGTTCCAGCTATGAGCAAATAGTTAACCACCAAACTGCGGTCAAAAGGTGTAAAACTAGGTTTTAATACGACGAAAATTTTGTAATAAATTATTACCAGCAATAAATTTTTGAAGAAAAAATTATTACTAGCCATACATTATTGTTATTTATTGTATATAACATACAATTACGGCACAAGGCCAAAATGGGGAGGGATTGAGGCTAGTCATCACTAATTATCTTATACCTACCTAATCTGATTCACACATTACAATTTTTACATTCACCATAAAAACTCGTCCGTGACCAGTCAATCCTCCATACACCTTAATACCGCATCCTCTCAAGGGGGTGGAGGCTATAAAACGCGCACCATAACATAAATTATTACCAGAAATTCATTTTTTGGAAAAATGCCAAAATACTTTTTGAAAAAAATATTACGAGCAATAAAAATATTGTCGGCATTAAATAACCCATTAAGGTTGATATGCCGTAAAACATGCCAAACCAAACTTTTCTGTATACAATGCATAGGCCAACAACAAATTCTATGGTTATCTATGTGTCGGCCGTCCTGTTCACATGGTTATTTTACATTCTCCGAGTGGATAAGATTAATGACTGGCGCTAAGACCACAAAGTTCACTTTCGTTTCCCATGTCAGATTTGAAGTTATAACATTAATTCTCTTGATACGCCTGAGAGAAGTATTGGGCATATCAAAAAATATTACGTTCCGTATTCTTTCATTTATAATCCGGTAAAGATATCCTTTCAAACGATAATGCTAATGGTAATATTAATCGTTTCCTTATAAGGAAATATGAAGTATTCATTGACCAAATAGCCATTGATACCGTTGTTTGAAAATTATAGAATATTTCACTTAAAAATATTTTTTCTAGAAAATAGGTTCCTCAAATCAAATAACTGTTATCTTCTCTGCAATATAAATTGAGGCGTCCATCTTATCATTTGAAGTAGTGTAAAACGTCAATATTTTCTTGATGACATTTTCTTTTCTACTTACGTGTGCTGTCCATTTTACGTGTTGCTCTTATTAACATTACTTAAACGATGCAGTTTCTCTTATTTGGTAGTGTTCTTGTAACTGATGGAACTGATATGCTTGACCCTCATATGTCGAATTCGACGGAGAGTCGAGTTATATATATATATATATATATATATATATATATATATATATAATTTTATAAATATAAGTACGTATACACGTCCGGGAAAACCTTAGGTGTTTTGGCTTGTAAATGAACAAACAAATACCAATAAAAAAGAAAGAACTAAGAACATGTAATTCAGGCGAAAGCAATCGTCCAGAATCCAAGTTCAGTGTCTAAAGAAAAAAACCTCCGACATGAGTAAAGTAAAAATAACTAAACAAAAGTGCTCAATACACTAAGTAGAGCAAATCTGACTATGAACCTAAAGAGCCAGGCAAACCTACCTAGGTTTCACCTACGCGTCATCGTCAGGTAGGTTTGCCTGGCTCTTTAGAGGTATATATATATATATATATATATATATATATATATATATATATATATATATATATATATATATATATATATATATATATATATATATATATATATATATATATATATAATGTATATGGGTGTAAAAGCAAAAATATCCAAATCGGGCAACACCAAAATTGTCCAACTGTTAGATTAAGCTCTGAACTGTTGTGTCTTAGAAATTATTAAATGTATCTTACTAGAATTCTCAGGGGATTTGTACTCTACTTTGAAGAAAAAGAATGTATTTAGCTATAAGGTGTAATGATGATCCCTCTTGCTGTTGTGACCTCCTGATCCAGTTTTACTCTCTTCTGTTACCTCTTTTTAAAATGTATATATATATATGTATGTATTTTGAAAAAATATGATTTCATTGCTACATATGTGCTGTCACGTTTCAAAACAGAAGCTAAAAACTTCAATATAATTAGGGTACTTTAATTCAATTTCAGTTTTATAATTAAATTGAAGGTTTTAGCTTCTGTTTTTGAAACACGAGAACTCTTATGTAGCGATGGAGTCATATTTAAAAAAAAATTATTATAATTTAGGCTCTACTTATGTATTGAGCACTTTTTTTTTAATAAAAACAAAATACTAAAAAACTTCGGATTATTACCCTAACGGTTCTTTCCTATTTTTCTATATCTTTGTACACACACACACACACACACACACACACATATATATATATATATATATATATATATATATATATATATATATATAGAGAGAGAGAGAGAGAGAGAGAGAGAAGACATCCTTTTATTTACTGATTGGATCAATTAGTGTCTCTATCTAGTTGCTTTCATCTGGCTTGCAATTATTTATTAAACCAGGCTCGGTGCTACACAAACCGTTATAATGAGACAATTACTCAGAATTTAACTCATTGCGGACTCCGAGACTAGTTTGCATATCATCTAGTTAGAAGAAGTGTCCAAATTATGGTTACTTATTCCTATGATCTAAAATATAATACAACATTCTTCATTCTTTATCTACAGGACAAGTTTAACACTTCTGTCATATGGGAAATTATATAGGGAGTAATAGGACAAATGTTAACAGCATATGAAAGCCTGCAGTCATAACCTCGGGGCATTTTGGTAAATAGTTTCAGTCAGAATTTAAATTCAGTATTGCATCTTCCCTGTCGATAACACTTACCATATCGTCTCTATGTAAAAATATTAGGTATACCTATAACATGAAGGAAAATAACACACCCGGTAGTAAATCACAGAAATGGATTTTCTCATTTATCTTAAAGAGAATACACTGCAAAATAAATTATGATGACTACACATAATGTGACTAGCTGCTCAGCTACTCATTCTAGGCCACAACATGGCACAGTTGTATT
The DNA here is from genome assembly GCA_903632075.3 of Acanthosepion pharaonis. Taxonomy (NCBI): domain Eukaryota; kingdom Metazoa; phylum Mollusca; class Cephalopoda; order Sepiida; family Sepiidae; genus Acanthosepion; species Acanthosepion pharaonis. The sequence continues at coordinate 37,166 of CAHIKZ030005313.1, forward strand.
AACATTTCAACACTACTGTCCAGATTTTTTCCCCGATATTTCTGCCATTTACCTAAGCTAGAACTACCTTTGAAAAAATGAAGAGATTTCAATTTGTGGAAGAAATTGAGGACGAAGCAAAGCATCTCAAGGTGATCCCGAAATATATCTTTGCAAAATTGTTTTAAAACATTGAAGCTCACCTAAAAGTCTGAGGTTTCAAGCGGCCCAAGCTTTCATTTCCTGAGATAGATCAATCTTTTATTTCGTCCTGGGTATGACGAAAAACTATATCCAGCAGTAAGGCCTCTGATCTGAATGTTCTCAGTGTCGTGGAACCACCTCTGCCCTCAGCGCCACCCTGACACGGGTTTGTAGCAACTTCCAGGAACCCAGGTATAAGCAAATAGTTAACCCCCAAACCGAGGGCCAAAACACTATGAAAGTATAAAAATAGATTTTTATAATAAAAATACCAGCAATATATTTTGAAAAAATATTACCATCAATAAATTAAAAAAACAATATTACAGGGTTATTGAAAATTAACTCCCTATTTTATATATGAGTGGCCAACCAGAAGTCCTGACTTAACCGCCTGTGACTTGTTTTTTTTTTTTTAGGGGGGGTGTTAAAGGAGCATGTCTACTATAACAAACTAAGACTTTGGAAGAAGTAAAGGTTGAATACAGAAGTTATGTCTTCCATACCACAACAGTTCCTGGTGAAATCAGTTGATGCGAATCATGTGCATCTCCAGAAGCTGGTAACGAAATCTGATGCCCATATCAAATTTTAAATAAAATCTCATTTCAAACGCTTTTCTCTCATACCCATTTCTTGTAAAAATTATAGTTAATAAAAAATTATATGTATATTAAAATGGAGATTTAGCTTTAATCACTCTATATATAATACCAGCAATATATTTGACTCTCGACAAACATTCTCTTTACTAAAATACGTCAATTAAACCAGATCTACAAACTGATTTCTTACAGAGAATACATATTCTATTATACGAATCTTAAAAAATTTAGTCGGCATTAAATAAACCATTGAGGTTGACGTGCCGTAAAGCAAAATAAATGAAAACAATTTTATTGATCCATTTCCAGAAGGATGTAAATTTTCACGTGGTAGAGGTTTTAGAACCACCCCAAATTGATTTGAATTCAGATTTGACCTTCTCTTAGATTAGATAAAAACTTAAGATATGGAATCCTGTCTGGCATGCTGCTTAACACATACGTGAGTTTCGGTGAAGAAATGAATGTGTACCTTTGCCAGGAGAATTTGTGTGAAAGTGTAAGCAATACTCTCGGTCCGGATTCTAACTCAGCAAGCCAATTCCGCTTTCTTTGAATATTTATATCTTATCATTGTTTTAATCAAAAGAAGATTCCCTAACATTTTGATAATCTAGTTTATTAACATATATTCAGTATCGTTATCAAATGAGCAAAACCATTCTCGTTTACTTTCACTGAATTTATGACAACATTTATATAAATTAAGTATTCTTTCATAAAAGAGCGATTTCGATTTGATTCGCCAAAGTCCTCGAGAATTTTCTCAAGAGCACATTGAATAACCTGCCATATACATCATATTATGGCATTGCTACGACATGACATGCCCTAGTAACTGTGCTGCCAATGCACTAGTCTTCAAGACAGTCTTCAGGCCAAGACATCAAAGTCAATCTGCCTCTGTTTATTAATTAAATTCAAACAAACCGTCTTTCAGCAAAAGGTTTTCATCTAGTAATAAATAGCTAACCCATTGTCTGTACTGGCTAATTGTAATAACTTCATTTGAGAAATTTTGCCGACTAATTGTCAGTGACAGAGAGAGTGAAATCAATGAGTGGACATTTCTATCCCAGCATTTGCTACCAAATCAATATACTAATTTAAGAGGAAGAAGCTTTTCTGCCAGAAAATGTAGCGTCTTCTTTAATTGCTGATGAATCAATTAAGGAACAACTGAAAAGACCTCACCACATTCTTTTCTTTTCCATTTTTCTTGCGGGATATAACCTTCAACTAACCCTATCAAGTATATAGTATAACTGGAATACGATATATTTGTACCATCCTATGTGACTTTTTATTTTAGGAGATTTTAGTTTTTATACTTTAACTTTAAATTATTCTCTTTCATTTAACAATTTTACTCGTCTAATGATACAACTGCTTTCTCTCCAAATTACGGCATCCATTCTGATACCACGAAATCTCTACTTTTTCATCTATTTCTGTATCAGTTGAACTTATAAATATTAACAGTTAACCTTGTCCTTTTTAAAATGAACTATTTTATAAAATGTTTATTATTGTGAAACATGTCATGAACAATTTTCCTTGCTTTAAATTTTACTGAAAATAATCGTGATATATTTTGTTCGAAAAACATTCCTTCTAGAGCGCTGGGTGTATGGTTAGTCATGTTTTTACGAAGATCATTGGAAGATTCGGAACTTTAAAAATCAAACTTGCTGTGGTAGACCGAATCAGTGCTGATCAGAGCCTGATCTACCTCCACAACACTTGGACATACAGCTCCATTTTCACTTGGTACCTGGATTGGTGTTTCTGATATTATATATTTTAATAATGCCTTCATTAACAACTGGTATTCAGGTATTGCTTATTTAATTCTATTTTTGATATCGGTTTGATTTTCTTTTTTCTTTTTAAAAAAAGAAATTGTTAGAAATTTTACTAAGTTGTTTTTAGAAATTATTTGTTCGGAGCTATTATCTACTTTTTCATTTAATTTTCCAACATTCCTGGCTTGCATTAAAAAAGGTAAAGAGAAAAAAGTAAAAAATAATAATAATTTAATTATGAGTATTAAATTGAAAATAATGATTTGTAATATAAATATCTAATTGGAGATAATGAATTATAATTATTTAATTCAAAACAATGAATTGTAATATAAATATTTAATGGAAAATAATCTTGTATAATATGAATATTTAATTGAAAATAATGGATTATAATGTAATATTTAACAGAAAATAGTTAATTATAATATAAATATTTAATTGAAAATAATGAATTTTAACATAAATATTTAACTGAAAATAATGATTTATAATATAAATATTTAACTGAAAATCATGGACAATAATATAAATATTTAATTGAAAATAATGAATTATAATATATTTAATTTAAAATACTGAATTTTAATATAAATATTTAATTGAAAAAAATGGATTATATTATAAATATTTCATTAAAAATATTTCATATGCAGAAATAAATGTTCTGTTGCACCAATAATTTTTGTGCCATTATTTGAATGTCTCTGGCCTTTTATCAAGTCTCTGTTATTAGAAGCAGGTCGACATTAAAGATTATCTTTCGCAGTTAGAATCAATTAACACGCAGTGTATCTCTCCAATTAAAATATTCCTTCTTCAATTACGATTAAGCTTTGACCTGGAACAGGTCTACACTGTCAAAATCAAAAAATATTGATTTTTTACTCATTTTAGAGGTTTTATGTTCATAATATAAAAACAGTATCAAATCGAAACCTGCTTACGTCATTAGTAATTACCTACTTGTGACGTTGTTCTTTTTCCCAATTCATAATAATACTCAGGTATCAATGGCGTAAATACAGTTTTAAATTTGTCATTTATAAATAAAAAAACAAAGCACTGAATTGACTCTGTATTTCTCTTAATTACGTAACCCCTTTCTAAAATGATTGACTATTGATATGCGTTGATTCTGAAAAAGGACTTTTGTAGAAGAAGGACTAATGAAGGTGAATCTAGAAACGGTTCTTTCAAAAATCTACTTCGGTGGGTTTTTTCTCGTAATACTGAGAATGTTATACAATACGAAATGGACCAAGTCCGACTAATATTTTAATATATTTTATTGTTATACGTTCTTTATATAGACGCACATATTTAAGTAAATGTTCTGTTTAGAGTAAATATATGACGGTTCCGTGTAGGTTACAGGTTCGATTCCTGTCGGAGGACGCATATTTTGTATGAAATTTCTTGAACGTTCAGGCCGGTAAATGTTGCTGATACTGTTTATTGTCAACAGAGCATTTACTTCAATATTTGTGCCTATATAAATAACGTATAACAATGAAATAGTTGTCGGACTTAGTCCATTTCATAATATGTCATTTGTTTTGGTTAATATACGCTTCGTGCTGATATGGATGTTTGAGCGAATCATGGGAAATGTGTAATTTAAAAGCAGTATAATCGACTTTGCTAACCAGACGCCCCATCGTAGCTAAACTGGTATTGCAATGCCGTCTATATGACTGTTCCGTGTCGGAAGACGCATATTTTCTATGAAATTTCTCGGACGTTCAGACAGTAAATGTTGTTAATAACGTTTATTATAAACAGAGCATTTATTTAAATATTTGTGTATTTATATATAACGTATAACAATAAAATGTATTAAATGAGAAAGTTATATATATATATATATATATATATATATTGCTGTGTCGTGGCACAATAGTAAAAATAAGAAAATCAAGTCGAAGTTGGTTTAAGGAACAAGTGTATTTAACATCACAGATACAAAGGTAGGAAACGGGTACTACTCAGCTAGGCAGTTGTAGTACTGTCGCTGCTTACACCGGGTAGGTATTACTGGCACTATATATAGTGAGAACCGTTTAATTCCCTTGTGTTTAGAGGCCGGTGCAACATATATATATATATATATATATATATATATATATATATATATATATATATATAAGTGAACATTGAAGTCAACACTTAGAGGCGACAGTAAGTTTCATGTTTGCCAAGCAATTTGCTTTCATGAAACAGACTGTCGCCTCTAAGTGTTGACTTCAATGTTCACTCATATTAAACACGCTCTATCTCTGATATTGAGCACTTTATCCCATAAATATAGCACACCTTAAGACCATATTTCTTAATATATATATATGTGTGTGTGTTTGTGTGTGTGTATATAAACACTTAAGTATTGAAGAAACTGTAAAGATATTTCTAACATTTTCCTTAACATTATTCAAAACATATCACATTTGCTTCAATACTTGTTCCTGAATGGCTCTAACCTTGCTTTTGTATTGGTAACGTGACTTCATTAAATGGATTCTCACTTTCATAAAGATGATGTTTGTATGTTGAAAGTAAAAGTTCTAGCCATATTTACGTCTGTGCGTTAGGCCTTCATTCGTTTGAAATGTAATCAGCAAACCTAACCGGATCTTTTCACTCAAGAGAAATCATTTGCTTTACCTTCAACTCTTCTGACACATTGTAATTAGCTAGTTCTATTCTTCGGGTCTTAATATATCAGATCGCCACGGGTTATGAAAGCCTAAGCCTTATTTGGGTTTCTAATCGACGAAAGATCGTCCTTTTGTTTGAAAATTCCCAATGTATCTTACAAACAGTATTAGAATTTCTCATTGCGTTCACTGTGTAGGCGTTCTTCTGTCATAACACGTCAAAAGTGTAGAGGCAAATGTTCTTGGGCATAAGCTCTTCACGTTATAATTGGATGCCAAGCAGTTGGGCATTTTATTAGTCGAAGTTAACCTTAATAAGTATATCTGAAACGCAATGTTTTTTTTTCTTAGCTTGACTTGCAGAGCACATTGCCTATTAGGAAAAAATACTGAATACAGTCGCAGGAATTATCGCTACGTGCCTGACGAAAGGTAACTTAATAAGATCAAAGAACATTGTTTAATCTCCCTGTGTATATTTTAATGTATAGAAAGAAACAAATAAAATAAAATATGTAGAGTATGAAGAACCAAGGAGAACGAGAAGAAGGGACTAGACATAATCTAAAAGACAGAATGCATTATCTTCAGTAAAAGAATGATCTCGAAATACAATTTATAGGTCAGGGACACTAAAATCAAACAGGTGCGGAAATTTAAATATCTGGGAGGTATTTTGACGGAGGACGGTAAGTGCGACGCTGAGATCCGAAGACCTATTGGGACGGCGATCGACGCATTCCAAAAGCTAGGCAGAGTATTACGAGACAGGAGGATTTCGTTGGTAACAAGGAAAAGAGTACTGCGTTGCTACGTGATATCTGTCCACCATTACGGCAGCGAATGTTGGACGGTCTCCTCAAAGATGAAGAAGAGACTCGAGGCAACGGAGGTAGGGTTCTACAGATAGTCGCTTACATCCGAAAAAGGTAGCGAAAATTTCTGGCACACGTAATGAGAAAGAAAGGCTTGGAGAATCTAATACTAACAAGTCAAATATAGGAAAAGAGAGACAAAGAAAAGAAAAACATGACATATCTAGCGGGCTTAAACAAGTGGATGACAGAACAGGGTCTGTGAGAAAAGCAAAGGGACAAGAATTATTGAGAGCTACAAGGGATAGGTGGAAGTGGAGAGCCATGTTCGCCTACGTCCTGAAGTGACAGCGCGCATTTGTAGATGAATTTCTGAAATACAGTCTAGTTATTATTTCGCAGTGAAATATTTATTAGTGAACACAATATTAACAACATAAGACACACATATGGTACGTTGTTGATAGCAGATACAGAAACAAAACTGTAAGAATTCCTAGACAAGATAGTAAAAGAAAGAAGGAAAAAAGGACTAACCATCAATTTAAAAAAAAGATAGTATGTGTGGTTTTTAGCAAAAGAAACAGCTGAAGAGTTAATCTCTTGAGATGCCAGAATCAAGCAGGTATAGAAATTGAACTTGGAAAGGTTATCTCAGGTGACACAAAATCGAAAAGCGCACTGTAACATTGAAAAATGCTAATATTTAAATCAAAATATGAGAAAGCATTAGAATGTCTTTAAAAACAAAGAGGCTTGAACGGCTATGAAATATAAATGCTCCCATATGACTGTCAATGCTGAACACAATTTAATAACTGTTTAAGTAGAGGTTTCTGAGAACTGAGATGAGGTTCTACAGAAAGATGCTGAGAAGAACTTGGAAAAGAAATGAAAAGTACTTAAGAGAAATTAAATCAAAACTCGTTTTATACATAAAATTAGAAAGATAATTGAACTTTCTGAGACACATAATGAGAAAAGAATTCTTTGGAAATTTTACTCGCACTGAACATATTTAACAACAAAAAGTAACTTATTTACATTATTTGGACTATTATCCTCAACTTTGTTGCCATATTTATTACAACGTTTCGGCCGTTGTACGCTCCTGCCTTCTTCAAGAGTTTGGAATGTCGAACAGAACCCATTATTTCGCTCACTTGGGTAAACTGTTCTAGTTCCACGTGCCATGTCTAATGGATGTCAGTTATCAGTTATCTCCTGTTAAATATATGTGATGAGGTATTATGTGCACTATTTACATTATTAGGAATATTATCCTCATCTTTGTTGCCATATTTATCACAACGTTTCGGCCGTTGCACGCTCCCCGCCTTCTTCAGGTGGTTGGGATGTCGAAATGAACCCTTTATTTCGCTAACTTGGGTAGACTTGGGTAGATTTCTGAGATGAGGTATTATGTACACTCTTTACTTTAATTCCCCTCTCCAAGTTCTCCACCGCCGTAACCAGGTATTGAACTCACACTCTTTGGGTCCTGTCACTGGATCTAACAAACGCCTTCATACACAGATGTCCTCAAGGACACATGGCACAGTGGAGTGTACAACGGCTGAAACGTTGTGATAAATATAGCAACAAAGATGAATACAATTGTCCGAATAATATAAATAGTGTACATAATACATCATTTCAGAAATATAGAGAAAAAGTAACTTACTTGTCGAGTGAATGGTAAGTTGGGGACCGCGAAGATGAGAAATTTTGGAAACTCATGATCATCCACGTACTGAAGTGCAAAGCGAAACAAATTTTACACTAGCAAAATAGAATACAATACTGTATTGTATGATGAAAGATGCTCTCTAGAAGCAAAGAAAACTACTAAGTAACAGGAAAATTCCGTTAGAAACAAACGAAATAGAAGATAAACTTTACTGTCCTTATATTCCTTCAGCCGCTGTACTTTGCGTCTTTTCTCCGGTGACAGTAGAATATATTAATCCTATGCAAAGTGGTAATCTTTCCTCTTAATTGTCACAGTTCGTACATATCTGTCTATCCCCACACAGAAACGGGTGTACATAATATGATTATGTAAATAAATTGTATGACATTGTAAATTTATATTTTTAAGCATTTGCACCCCAATCACGCATGGGGTTACAGAGAATAAGAGAAAAGAGGGGTGTTTGAAGAATGGATAATAAGAAGGACGGTGATTAAGGCATCAGAAAATGTCGTTTGACATAACATTTAAATTTTTGAAGATTATAGTTATCAGTGACGCAAGTAAGAGGAAGGGAATTTCACTGTCAGGAAGGGCGAGAGAAGAAGCTGTTGAAGTAGAAGAGTCGGTTCCACTTAACCTTTTCAACAATAAATGGACGGAATCAAGATGCCAACCTAGTAGAACAGCTTAAATTCAGGCAGTTGCGGAACCAGTAAAAAAAAGAACGTCAAAACAGTTGCTATGATAATATATATATTTATATATATATATATATATATATATATATATATATATATATATATATATATATAAAAGTGAACATAAAGTCAACACTTAGAGGCGAAGTCTGTTTCATGCTATATGAATATAGCATGAAACAGAGCAACAAGAAAGAGAATATAAATATGTATATATATATATATATATATATATATATATATATATATATATATATATATTATACATATAGAAGGAGGTACATAATGAAAAAAAGGCGAGAGATAGATAATGAAAAAAATGAGATAGATAATGAAAACCTGAGATAGATAGATAGATAGATAGATAGATAGATAGATAGATAGACTGACTGACTGACAAATTCCGGTAGGTAAATATAGTCGTACAGAGTTTGTTTTCCGTCACCAATGATGATTTCAGATATTTATTGACGTAATGGAGAAAAAAAGGCAGAAGTAAAAAAAAAAATAAAATCCCAAATGAGAAAAAAAAATTAATGACGCGTTTTTTAAAACTCATAATCATTGTTGAAAATATTTTGCTTCCTCGCTAAAAAAGACGCTAAAAATATTTTTCAGTCGATCAGAATCCCCTTCATGTATTTTCCAGTGTAATACTCGACAAAGAGTCTGCAAGATATTGATCGATATGATCTCAAATAATACTTTTTACCTTTCATCCCGTAGGGGAATAAATGTTTCTGTTTCTTTTAAATAAAATATATTTTCAATAATTATCTACACCATTGAATCATACATATATGACATTCTGGTGGCATAAGTTTTGTAAACATAAAATTGACTCAGCCAAATCCATTTATTCCGAATATATATATATATATATGTCTGTGCGTGTGTGTGTGTGTGTGTGTGTGAATTGCTGATACCCACAGAAAGTGGGCAGACAGAGTCTGTCTACGAAATTCATGAGTTGTGATATTGAGGATATTTAAACTTATTATATATATATATATATATATATATATATATATATATATATATATATATATATATATAGTTTTTCGGCATTCTGTTGAGGTTTTTCTTTCCGATATGGACAGATGTAATTGCCTGAGATTTAATGTTGAGATTTAATATATACTCACACACACACACACACATATACACACACACACACATATATATATATATATATATATATATATATATATATATATACACACAAACACTGTCGATGAATAGAAGAGGGGGTTTTGATGTTTTTGGACACTACCCGCTTCCTAAATTCAGACGGTTGATCGTAATGTGTTGGGGGATCTTGAACTTTTCATTACCTTCTCATACATACATGATGTGACAGTGTTCTTCAGAACGCCCTATGTGTCAGATAATTCTGCAATCAGACATAGTTTTGAGAGGAAAACGACCAGTTTTCAATTCAATTTCTATATAGTTCTATATACAATGAATATTTGCAGCTTCTCTAACGTTTTTGAATTCTGCAGCCTTTTATCATTTCTATATTTTTCAGACATTTTGACAGTGAAGCAAATACGATGTCGTGATATCCAATCCCATCAGGAAATAAGCTTCATTGTTCTCTATTTCCTTGGCATTTAGCGTTTCACTGTTCACTTTTTAGCAACTCTCTCTGACTTATTGTATTTTGTCCTCAACAGGAAGAGTTTCTTCGATTTGGAACTATTTCTGAATTCACTGACAAGCTGGGATATTGCGGATGAATTAAATAGATAAACTTATAGGGTACGACAAATAACTCTGAACAAAAATAAAGATATTCAATCAGAACATTAGTATGGTTGTATTTAGAAGTAGAATATTAGCATTTAGACTTACAATATCAACATTTCTACATACATACAACAGAAGAAGACACCCATCGACTCGTAGATAACCACGATGCTACCTTACAAACTGCATGATCCGGTATATATATATATATATATATATATATATATATATATATATATATATATATATATATATTATAAATTAATTGATTTAAAATATGGTTCTTTTTTCGCTACACAGTTCAACCATGTTTCAAAAATAGAAGCTAAAAACCCCGAATTTAATTTTGCAATTAAATTAAAAGCATTAGTTCCATTTCATCTTCAAGCAATTTTGGAGTATATATACACACATATATATATATATATACATATATATCGTATGATATTCTCGATGTTGATTGTGGTTTTGATATATATAATACTATATATATATATATATATATATATATATATATATATATATGAAGAAATATAGTTTTAAGATGTGCAATATTTATGGGATAAAGAGCTCAATATTAAATATAGACTTTGTGTGTGTGTGTGTGTATATATATATTTATACATATATACAAATATATATATGGCAAGAAGCTCTTGACACTTTTCGGTGTGAAATCATATATAAATTATTTTTAGACTTAATTATTTCCCTTCTATATATATATATATATATATATATATATATATATATATGCGTGTGTGTGTGTGTGTGTGTGTGTGTTTGGGCGTTGCGCGATATACAGATTATATATATAACTAATTCAAATTTTTATTGTAATGTTTACCACCACACATTTTATTACATCGATTAGAAAGAGACTCTCGCAAGATAATGACGAAATCTATAAATTTCCAAAGAAATCGGTTCACTTTTCTCCTGGAATCAGAGATTTCGAAAAAGAAAAAGACAAATATTTTGCATCGAACAAAATAAACAGGAAGAATGATTTATTATACACGCATTAAATAAAACGCAGCAATGAACTCTTCTTTTGTGAGACGCAATGAAATCATAAGGACTGCAACGTTAGTCATTAATACATTCGATTTTAGAAAGGCGTCGCAATAGGCTCGTTTGACAATATAATAAATTCTCCCTTTCTCTCATAGTCATTTCGGCTATATAACCAAAACAGGACTGACTTAATCGTTCGGCTGGATTATCAAACGCTATAGGTTAGGGACAGCACAGATTATAGTGGTGAAAGTCTTAGAGACCACCCGGCACATTGACATTTGTTTATTTATATATATATATATATATATATTTGTTGCTATTCTATCCAATTATTACTCGGTCTGACATTCGAGCCTGCAATTATTGTTGTGGAGAAAATATACCAGGAAAAACATGCTTTCTAATATAAACGCAACCAATATTCCCGTCACACTATTTCCATTAACCCGAATCACACAAATCTCTTTTGTGTTACAAATGTAAGAAGGAACTCTCACTTAACTTTACTTACCTGTTAACATAGAACTTACGGTTACATCTAATCATTTCAATATCAGGAGATATTATCGCCAATCTCGTATTGAGCGTAAATTCATAAATGCTATGTACCAAAAAGCTAAGCTCATTGCTATGAACAATTGCTATATAAATATTTATAGGAAAGTTACAAGTAAGTTAAATTACGACAGTGCGTAGTGATTGAAATCGAGATGCCAGGCCAGGACCATTAATAATACAGATTTTCCCTTGTATTTTATTAGGAATCTCTAAAAATATAGCAGAGGCACTGGATCAAATATGGCAACAATATATGGACGAACGGTAGATTTCTAAATGAGTAATTAATAGGATCCTAAGCCGTACTGTTGCATTAGCTAGATGAAACCATAGATTCTGTTCTAATAGTATATTTCTCTCCCTTCCTTCCTGTGAAACTCTCTTCCGGTTTCTTCCTTCAGTGCTAGTTACGTTATAAAAAAAAAGTGCATCTTCATTCAATATCATCTCTCTTCCTGAATCCTGTTCATTCATTCTCCTTTCTCCCCATTAATATATTCTCATCTTAATCCACTCTCAGTAACACTTCTCGTCTGAGCGGCATTATCGATTGGCGATATATATGGATAACTGCGATTATGTGCCTAACTTCGTTGAAGAACATTAGTAACTATCTGTGTACTTTTGCTTATATGGGATACGGTGAAAACGCTCTTGAATTATTATTTCCATCTTTTCCGAGTGGAAGAATTAATTACTAAATCTAACAGAGTCAGATAAACCGAGTAATGGCCGCCTGTCGTTTCAAAGTATCTCAGCCTTCCAGTGTGGTTACCTAACCCCTCTTGCTGGCATCTTCTCAAACATATTAAGTTTCTTTAACACCAATATCTCTAGATTATATTGCAACTACGCGACCCGAGCAGTTTCAGTTTCTGGGAGATAACGTATAGTCTCGTGTAATTAGTTTTTGAATAAAACCAGTACGTTCAACAGATCGGTCACGACGACTTCTGTCTTCGTGCTCGCATATATATATATATATATATATATATATATATATATATATATATATATAGTATAGTTTTCAGGCACTTCAATATACAACGATGTCGAAACTAATGACTTCCATTTATTTCAAGGAAAACTAGCACTAATGCAGCAAGCGGAGTAACACTGTTGGTAGCCAAAGTTTTCAACCAAAGAAACCAATTTTACCACATAAACAGCACCACTGGGGATGCATTTTCGCTGGCAATAAACTGTTTAAATTGCTAAATGTAACTGTTAGTTTTTTCCTCAGTTTCATTCCTCGCACTTCTCGCCTGTGGAATTTTCTTCCTAATTCTTGCTTTGCTGTCAACTGGATTTTCACAAATTGTAATGCAAACTTTATTGTATTTCTCGTCAGTAAAGTTTTTTCAGTTTGCTTCAACCCAGTAAACGGTCTTAGTGACTTTATCGCCTTACTTTCGTTGAAACGATAACTCAAAAGATTTTATACCGTATTATATATGCACCAGTGGAAGCGATCCACTATGCACAGCAGCAACGAAGTTATTCTTGTCGGCAAGCAGTCAATACGGGTTATCTTTCAACGGCATGAGCAGGTAAGTGTCAGAAGGCGTCAAAGCCGAAATATTCTGTAAGCCTGGCAAGACACTTCAGTTAAACTTTGCACTTTCCTCTATGAACTTGAAACTGGGTCAGGTGTACTTGTGTTGCAAGCGAAAGAATGTGTTCCAAATATAGGAATTCAAGACGCTTTGTTGATGGCAAGATTTCCACAAGGATCTGGGTTTTCCTATCCCAAAGGAAGTGTACATCATTCTGCCTGTTGATGGGCGTGTCTTGTAATTTTTTGCCGAATACTGGCGTCGCTACTCAGTGAGCTGCAGTTTTGATTTCGACTGGTAGTTGTGATACCACGCCCTGACAGAGGTGATGATATGGCTCAAGAAAGTTTCTTTTAGTGGTGGAGCCTTTTCTAATAGATCTGCGTTTGTTATTATATGTTTTATATATAAATATATTGTGCAAGGTCATATAATATATATATATATATATATATATATATATATATATATATATATATATATATATATATATATATATATATATATATATATCATTATATAAACTTAAGTGTAAATTTTAAATTCATTCGGCTTTGAAATTGAAATCTGAAGATCTAGAGAAAAATAAAATCTCTGGTGAAATAAATTATAACAATGGAACCTTAAAGAAGTGGTCTTGTTTTTCTTTAAATATATATATATATATATATATATATATATATAGATAGATAGATAGATAGATAGATAGATAGATAGAAAAAGTTGCAAATTAAAAAATAATAATGTTTTTTTTATGAAAGTATTTATTTTATATATATATTTGATATTTCAGATTGACCTCAATCTTTCTTCAGAAATAACTGTTTTGTTCCAAATAAATTAAAATTACTGTTTGTTTACAAGTAGCGTCTGTCGCTTCTTATTATACTATATATATATATATATATATATATATATATATATATATATATATATATATATATATTAGATAATGTGTCTCATTGGCAAAGCTATTCAGACAACGCGTTTTACCTGTTGTTGGCATCCTTACCTCAAAAAATTAGCGAAAGAGAAAGTGCTAATTATCCTTACAACTGAATGCAAATTCGACTTAATAAATGTCAATCTGAATAAAAGAGAAAAGAATTCACGTAGAAGAAAATACATTTAAAGTGCACTGATCTCATGATTTTTATAAGGTAAACCTCAGTCTGACCTCATAAACAATATCACCGATCTTTGCCATGTCATTAATGAGAAATATTCAGTGTTGTCGTTTGAACCACTTAAGTTGGAGTTTTGGTTCATCTAACGCCTTCACGATGCTTGAACTTGACTCAAGAAGCCAAGTCATAAATGAAACAGCCCTGCTCATTGGTCGCATGGTAGGGCCGGTAATGGTCATGGCTAGAGTTGCCGGACAATACAACTTTAGCGGAATACTAACTTCTTTTCTTTCGTTTATATGTGCCATGTCCTTTAAGGGCATAGACAATCATGGCTCTCCCTTGCAGTTATCAACAACTTCCTTCCGTCTGCTCCCCCTACAGACCACGTTCTGTCATCCACTTGCTTAAGTCCGCCAGATATGTCACGCGTTGTTTTCTTTGCCTCTCCTTCCCTCTATACGACCGGTGAGTATCAGATTCTCCAGGCCTTCCTTCCTCATTATGTGTCTCAGAATCTTCAGCTGTATCTTCCTGATATTAAGTATGAGACTCTTCTTTGTTTGCAACCTCTCTATGATTTCATCGTTGCTCACATGCTCGGTCCATATCCTTAACATCTTCGAGTCTCTTCTTCAACGAAAATAAAAGCCTGCAAGTTGTATCATCTTATAAGCATATTTATGAACTCTTCTCCACATTTCATAGTTGTTATGGGGTCCACCCCTTTTTCATACAAGTGGACTCTACCAGTGTGTACTTGGACTGCTGCCGTTAAATAATCAGAGTCAGTCAGAGTAGAGATTGAGATTGAGTCGGAGGTAGAGTAATAGTGTGAGGTAGCCGCTTGTAGAAGTCACAGTTACAAGCACGTAGACTCTAAGGAAGTCCTACTTCGAGACTGGATTTACCAGACTGTATATATATATTATTATTGCTACTAACCGCATTTCTGGATCTACTAACCGTATTACAAATTGTATTATTGTGTAAATACATTTATTTGCTATATTTCATTCCTGCGTTTGTCATTCATTGGAGACCGGATTCCATCTCGGAATCCACAACAATAGTATTTTCCTAGGGCACATGATGGTCTCACATTCGGACGTGAGGAAGGCTTTTATAAAGAGACGAAACGCGGCGCCTGCATAAGTTTTTGCCTTTGCCTCATTATCACCACTTTTCGACTAGTGACCTATATATAAGTATGTATACATTTATATGCGAACAAATATTTGCATATAAATATTTATACTAGAATCCTTTCAAATCACGTCATTAAATGAAATTTTACTGCGTATTCATCGCTTTCTTTTCTATTTCAAAGGAAAGCGTGAAGAAAGATTTACGAACGACGTTAGTATAATTTACAGGCACAGTCAAGAAAATTGGCGCTTCGTTGAATTATGTGAAAGGCACTTTGAAATGTTTCAAAAGCCACTCCCACATTACAATACAGCAGTCGTGAAGAGGTGGAAGTAGTTTGAAATTTGTAAAAGTTATCATCAAGAAAATGCCATTTCATTTAGCTTTTTACATTAGCATTTTTGTTTTTACAGCTTCTTTTTCCTTTTGAATAGAATCTATTTATCACTGTAAATAAATTTAGCGTTAATTGAGATCACAATCTTATCAACATAAGATATGCAAAGAACACAGTCTTGATAGCAGACACAGAGACGAAACTATAATAACTCATACAGAAGGTAGTGTAGGAAAGCGAGAAGAAAGGACTAGCTATCAATTAAATGAAGACTAAATGCCTGGTTGTTATTAGCCAACGAAACAGCCCAACATGCAAATTATAAATTGGAAATACCATAATCAAACAAGTGCACCAATTTCTGGGAAGTGTTTTAACAGAGGAAGGAAAGAGACTGAAATCCAAAAACACATAGGGATACCGAAAGATGTTTTCCAAAACCTAACCAAAGAATTAAAAAAAATGAAAGATTTCGATAGAAACAAAGAAAAGGGTACTGACATTTTATGTAATATCATACTTATATGTGAGTGAATGCTGAACAATCTATGCACAGATAAAGAGATTTGAAACAACATATATGTGAATCTGCTGAAGGGTGCTGGGGATACCAAGGACTGAACACGTGAGCAACGTCTTAGAGAAAATGTTAAAAAAGGATACTTTTACTTAAGTGAGGCATTTGAAATATCTAGGGCACATAATGAGGAAAGAGGGCTTTGAAAATCCGACACTCACGGGGTATAATGAAGGCAAGAGGGACAGAGAAAAACAGCGGATGCCAGAACAGGAGTTAGAAGAGATAACAAAAATAGCAAGCGCTAGAACAAGAAATTGTGAAGAGTCATGATCGTCAAAATCTTGAAGGGACACATTGAAAAATAAAAATGAATTTAAGTTACTATTTCCATCTTTTTCTTAAGAACTATGTCAGAGGGGGATCGTCTGGGGGATCCCCAGACGAGGCTCTGCCGAAGGACAGAGTCTCGTCACGGGAAACTGACTCCGTTTTTACGTTGGCTCTAGGGAATTTTTGCCCGAGTCTACGGGCTCGGATACCCCACTTTAAATCTCGGCCTTGTGCCACATCTTTCTGCGTGGGGTAGCAGGTAAATAATTATACTTGTGAGGATTGTTTATATTTTGTGTTTTTTCGATTTTTTTTTTACCTACTAATGCTCTTTTCCTTTTTTTTCTTTGTTGTCAGGATTGCTTTTCCCATTTGTCTTCTTCCTTAAAACTCTTCCTGTCTCTTCTTATGAATCTTTTTTCTTCAATTTTACCTTCATTTGCAATGGTGATTTTTCACATGTTCAGTAATAGGTACCGCCAAAAACGAAATGCGTAATGTTACAAACTTCATAGGTTCAGAGAAGAAGGTGCCAATTATTTTACTCAAACAGATAAACAGATAGATACAAACAGACAAATTATACACACACACGCGCGCACACACACACACATATATATATATATATATATATATATATATATATATATATATATATATATATATATGTGTGTGTGTGTGTTGGGCTTGTGTGTTTGTTTAAAAAAATTTAGATGTGAATAAAATATATATGTAAAATAAACAATATGAATAAAGACAAAATGAAAACTTTTTCTTTATGAGCGCTTTTCCCCTACCGACGGACGTTATCAATATATATATATATATATATATATATATATATATATATATATATATATATATATATATATATATATATATATATATCTTGGTAAATGATTGATATGAAATATCCGAATGAACAAAGTAAGAAGGAATACGGGAAAATCAGTTGGATGTTTTTTTTTCTCCAACTTCATAAGGTTTCACCTGCAAGGAATCAAAAGAAAAGGAAAAAAAAGTTCTT
>CAHIKZ030005313.1:60000-75000 GCA_903632075.3 Acanthosepion pharaonis
TGTTGGTCTTTCGCTCAAATGTTCCCCACACATAGTAATCAAAGGGGTAGCAGTCTAGGGAGTTATGTTGCCAGATGTAAGGGCTGATGTGTTCGCAGAAATTGTCTGACAGCCATGACTGGGTTCTTCTGTTTATGTGGTATGGTGCAGAGTCCTGATGACAGACATAGCGTCTTCCAGAAGCCACCCTCTTGGGACAGGACAACACTATCCCCTCAAAGCACTTGATGTAGGTTTCCTTGTTGGGTTTGGGGCCCTCACCAATAAATTCGGGAGTTCCTTTCTTATCGGAACGGTCAGAGTGAGTTTTCTGAGCTGCCTTACTTTCGTAATCAACTCATCTAACCCTTTCCAAAACCGCAGCATTCTCCTCAGATTGACACCCAAACACTCTGAAATGCTAGTATTGGATCTTCTGGGGTGAATGCAAAGCAGTACAGCATGCCGTTTCCAAATATCTGGCGGAGTGAATTGCATCATTGTCTTGTTTTTTTTTCACACGATGCCCAACTTATATTATACTGTGCAGTCGACAAAATCAAAAACAACCATCTTTCATCAGTATAAAAATCAAAAGGCACCAACCACAGACGATATGGTGTGTGTGTGTGTGTGTGTGTGTGTGTGTGTGTGTGTGTGTGTGTGTGGTAGGACATTCTCCCCGAAATTTGCAATTTTCTCCATAGTCTTCAAACTAGTTTAAGGTCTGGTCTTCTTGTGTTATCCAGAGAAAGACTACTTTCTATAGACTGAGTGTCGAATTTCGACACGCTTAGTTGATAATTTACCTGGCTTTCAGAAAATCTAAAGTGACATTCTCGCGGTTAATAGTTTCGTCATTATTTGAGGAAACCCGTGTTGCAATGCCATAGAATCTAATTTAGATTCTTTCACTTAGTCGTGACAATTCGTCCTGTCAGGGTTGATGAGGGAATCCAGAAAACTGTCAATTTCTGCTTATTATTTCGTTTTTTACCGACAGACATACATTTCGTGATGTTTCTTTTTTTGTGTAAGCTTCCCATATAACAAACCACATAATTTCTTTTTTTAGTATCGTTGACAAAGCATTTATGCCGATATATACTTACATAGATATTCTATAGACAGATAGATGATCACTGATAGGGACCTGATTGTTATATTTAGATAAATAGGTGAGAAGATGTTGAGACAGAAAACAGAGATATATAAGAATAACACACACACACACACACACACACACACGCATATATATATATATATATATATATATATATATATATATATATATATATATATATATTAATAGATAGATAAATGACATGGAATCAGTATGACTTGGTTGGTATCAGATTTGCAGATTAAGCTTTTACGTTAAAAGTCTTAAGTAATATTTTAAGATCTTTTCAACTTATATGATGAATGGGGAAATAATATTTATTCTCGAATTTCTTGTCAGGCGATTTTTCCTTAAATGTTCGCACCCAGGAAAATATATTTAAAATCATCAACTGCTTTTATATATTTAAGTTTTCAAAAGGAATTTTTTGACCTTACTGAAAAAGTAGAAACCAGATCAATAAGATAAAGTCGAAATGTCATATATAAAACTATCAATCATTGATAACAGCGGTGAAATTTCAAATGACACAGTCAGTGAAAGAAATACCTACTAATATTTATATATTCCAAATGCATAAATGAAGTAAATTTATTTAAATAAATTTTTATAATAAATAATATATAATAATAATAATAATAATGGACTCTCCCCCATCGAGGAGAAGCAGATTGAAAATTGCTGAGTCCACTAAAACACGTTGATCTCCATTCTACCTGCTCCAAAACTAAGCGATCAAAGGTGTTATGTGGTATTTTAACTGCTGACAATTTGCTTTTCAGCTTGTCTTTGTATCTTAGCCATGGGCGTCCTACATTCCTGTAGCCCTGATCTAACTGGCTGTATATAAGGATCCTGGGTATCCTGTCATCAAACATTCTCAAGACATGACCAGTCCAGCGTAATATATAGCTTTAACTATTCATACAGTAAAAGAGTGGGACCAAGATGTCAACCTAGTAGCACGCTTAAATTCATGCATTCGGGGCACATGTGAAAATAGCTCGCCAGGGCAGTTGCCATAAAAATATTCGTAGAAAAGACAAAAGGAAGCCACATAACGTCTGTGAGAAAGTGACTGGTGTCGAGATAACAAGGAAAGATCACATTGCATATCCGTCTTTGTATTTTGTCGAGAACCTCGAGATAAACAGTGGGGGAACCAGACCATGTATGGCATGAGTATTCCATCAATGGGCGATTTTGTAGGTTAGAAGGATGGATTCAGACTAGAAAAACACTCTGGCGCAACACACAGAACCAACTTTCCTTGCAGTAGATGCAACTATTTATTGAATGTAGTCGTTCAACCTCAGGTGAAAAACTGAAGAACAAGAAGCAGTAAAAATTTGATTATGAAACATACCAAAATTTTCTTTCAAATAAATATTATTTTTCCAAGTACTTTCAGTCTCATCTGAAATCAAGTTCAGCGGGTTAGTTTATCTGTGTATATGTATACGTATTTCAATAAATTCAATTTTTATATTTATATTTCCTTATATATATATATATATATATATATATATATATATATATATATTTTGCTGCTATAAATATTTAAAGACTTTATTGCTATACTCATAGTTGATTTTATTTATTTTTGTCTTTAATTCTCTTATATAAAGGGCTTCTACAATTATTATTATTATTATTATTATTATTATTATTATTATTATTTATTATTATTATTATTATTTTGGTGTAATATATATGTATTTTCAACTAATGTCTCTAAATTGTGAATATGGATATGACTTTTCCTTCAAATGCTGTAGGGTTGAACTATTCTCATCCAAGTGAAATGTAAGCCTTTTCGTCAGCATCGTTGCAACAAATTTAGATTATCCCAAAATAGAAAAGAGACCCAAACACAACAATTCAAAAATATATTTGTCTACCCACTAACTCAATGACTAAAAATGTACCTAAACTCAACATAAAATTTATTACAACTACGTCTAAAACAATAAAACACTTCATCGATACGAAACAAAGGAGGAATTTACTCTATTACCTGTATAGATTGCCTCAAATACATTGTAGAATCCACAAGAAATTTAAATAAAATATATAAATACAAAAGGGATATTTTGCAAAATAACACAATAAATGCTTTAGTTGCTCACAATAACGGGATTGATCACAGTTTTTGTATAAAAAAATTGCTAATCTCATTAAAAGAGTAAACAATTCAGACGAAAATGTTTAGCATGTGCTTCAATCGCTAGATCATCCCCAGTACATTTGTGTCCAGGTTCTTACAAAGAGTCACCATCGTTGGCAGATATATTATAAGAGAGTGGCATATTTAGTGATGGAAACAAAAGCCAAAAGAATGTAAATTAAATACCGAAAATACATTAAATAATTATTTAAAATTTTAAATTCCAAGTGTCTCTCGTTCGGGCGCCTGTATCGTCGGGTCAACGGAAACAAGTCCATTCGTGTTTTCTTCCCACCATCCATACGCTCAAACACGCTAGGTATTTTTATTATGTCTCTTTTTTCTTCAATCCATCCTCTGGGTGTGAAATTTTCCAAAATCTCTTCCTACAATATGTGTCCTAAATATTTCACCTATCTTTGCCTGATATTAAGTATGTCTTCATTTTGGTTCTATTTTCATTGAAAAAACGTGTTGCTCACATGTTCGGTCCATGGTATTCGCAGCATCCTTCAGTAGAATTGCATTTCATTGCTTCAAATCTATTCTTGATCTCCTCAGAGATTTCCAACATTCATTGTCATATAGTAAGACAGGTATTAGGTAACAGTTCGGTAATCTTTTTTCTTTGTTTCTAAAGAAACTTTTCTGTTTCTTAATACTTCAATTGACTATAAACCAAGACACAATAAAGGAAATTACATTTACCGTTTTGTTGTAATTCCTCTTACAGACTTATTTAAATTGTATGTCCTTTCTGGATAGAAGAGATTATGATTTTTAAAATATTGCTTTTCCGTAGTATATGTGAATTGCAACGATTTCTTGGGAAAGATAATGGAATAGTAACTTCTTGCCTTCTTCACGATTTCGAATGCATAGTAGCACTTCTCCTTTCCTGACTACAACCCAAGTCTACAAAGACCGGTTTTCTTATTATTTAATCCATAGCTGGGGCTTTACAATGTCCATAATAATAATAATAATAATAATAATAATAATAATAATACAAGTAAAGCTGCAGAAGACATTAAAAAAAGCAAAGGTAAATGCAACCCTCCAGATACAGAAACGATGGCAAGATATACCTCTTCACAGTCAATATTCTTCCTGTAAGAAACAAGCTGACGGAGGCAAACCCCGTGCCTACGTAGTGTAGGGTTAAAAGCTGAAACAGAAGATTTTATTTTGCTGCACAAGGCCAATGCTTGCTAACTAGAAATTACAAAGCACACATATTGAAATATTATGTTAAAACGAAACGCATATTCGATGGAAAACATCCAGAAACAATTAAACATCTTTTATCAGGTTGTGCAGTTTTGGCAACCACTGAATATAAAAACCGGCATTACACTGGAAAATGTGCAACTTTTAAGGAAAGGAAACTGAAAGAAATTGATATGAACCCCCATGAAGACCCAGTTAAGGAGATATGACCTGTAACAATTTTATTCGGACTTTGTAGAAGTGAGCAGTCTAATATTAAATTGCTGCCTATCGTAGAAAGAGACCTAAACGTAAAAATAAAAATTACGCAAATTTATTTAACTATTTTCGAGTGGAAAAAGGTCGCATTTGCCGTCGAATATGCTAAGATTTTTCCAGATACCTGCTTCTTTATTTCACCGCTTTATTTTCGACTTTCATAGATTTCCAGTTAAATATATTAGCTTTATTAATTGCCATATTTAAGAACCGATAAAGTAGGCATAGGACGCTGGTATGATAAATGAAAGACTGAGTAATGCAGCTTGAAAATGAAAGGCGAAATAATCAGGGATATTTGACGTAAGCAAGTCGTGTCAAAAGAGACATTCTAGTACATACGTTTTGCACATCAGAAAAAGACACCCACAAAAGAGATCGTACAGAAATAGTCTGTAAACAAGTATTGGCTCCAAAAATAATGCCTCATTTTTTTTTCTCATTTTGGCCCAAGATTTGAATGGTGGATATCACCAGGATGGCAATAAGTGTCCCTTAACAACTAAATTATGATTTATTTTACCCTCTTAAAAGCAAAAGCTGAGTAGTAGTCTGGCAAAATTTTCTCTGACATGAAAGTGCGAATGAAGCAGACATGTTTTGCTGAATTGCACCATATGGAAATAAAATTGTACTATTGATATTAATTGGAAGAGATGCATATTTATAGAGACCAAATAATGTAAGCAATGGCTTGGTTTAATTTAGTATTATAAAAGAAGAATCTAGATTTCACAGGGAAATACGAAATTCCGCTTCACATGATCTTTCTGAAAAGGAAAAGTTGTTAAAGACTGATTGTCTATCGAAACGATTTCTCTGTAAATAAGCAAATGACGACAAACAAGGAATGGTCGTTAAAAGAACTGATTACTTTTGGGTGGTCAATGATTATTTACCGAAATAGACCCTAGTGAAATTCAAACCGTCGCAGAATGTTCGATATTGAACATCTGTTTTATCTGATGTATTCTCTGCTTAAATTATTCATTGGAGTTTTTATTCTGTTCATTTTCTTGCTAGATCAATAACAACACAATTATTACTGGTAGGACAGAAAACGGCAGATTACAAACACGTTGTCATACTTTTGACATGATCTGTAGAATAAAGATTTTGTTTTATGATAGTTAAGTGATTTTAATTTAAATAGTGATACTCGTTATTCTTTTAATATCTTGAAGATCAGGATGGAAAACCCGAAATTGATCTATTTGATATTAATTTGAGCCAAGAGATTTGATAACTACAATATAATATAATAGCTCGTTTATCAGAACAGAAATAATATCAAGCGCAGAAATAACAGTGCCAGCTGTTTCAAAATAATAAACCATCTGGAAAAGCAAGAACATCAGCCTAGAATCAAAGATCAGATTATTGCATGTATTGTCTTTTTCAGTCCTTCTGTATACCTGCAAAACATCGGCATTAACAGCAGAATTACAGCGAATAATCCAAACATTATAAATGAAATTCTAGACTAACATCCTAGGAATTTCCTATGCAAACCACTTTACGCTGTCCGAGACACTAACATACAAGGAAGATGCTCACTGCAATACTTTATAAGCACGGTCAATAATTTTCCAAAAGCCC
Source organism: Acanthosepion pharaonis (assembly GCA_903632075.3). NCBI lineage: Eukaryota > Metazoa > Mollusca > Cephalopoda > Sepiida > Sepiidae > Acanthosepion > Acanthosepion pharaonis. The sequence continues at coordinate 66,357 of CAHIKZ030005313.1, forward strand.
ACAATTTTTTCTAGAGCCATCCTAAAAGATACAACTTCAGTCAAAGAAGAGGAGGCAAACAGGGGAAAGATTTCTTGCCAATGTCATTGAGTGTAATGGAAGATTCATTGCATAGACTCAGACATTGAAATATTGGAAGTTAGTAAAGATTAAGATGATGACAGACACGAAAGATAATCTCAGACATTGGTGGATAATTTCTAAATACTTTAAGCACCAAGTAGTTTCAAAATAACCAAAATATAACTGAAAGCAAATAATCCGAATTGCTTATGCACCTGATGGTGTCACAGCTAGTATCTATGAAATAAATCAAAACTATAATTTGTTCTAATTATTCCAAGTGTGACTATTGATAGTGCAATTTCTATATATAAATGTGTAGGAATGGACATTTCTTTGTGTGTATGTATTTACATATTTGTATAAATACAATAGCGAACATATGGATATGTAGATAGATATTATAAATAAATTATGTACACCTTTATATGTCTATCTAAATATAGATTGATATATTTGTATATGTAGATATATTATGTTTTCTTGAGTACATTTGTATATTTAAAACTACATTAGATGTGGATAATAGTATTTTTAAATCATAGATATATATTTGAATTTGTAGGTATGTAAATGTGAACATTATATATATAAACCCCTGGTCAAAATCTTAAGACCAGATACAAAAGTGTTAAAAAATATAAAATACAGTTACTTTAATCAAATATATTTGCGAAACATTTACATTTAATTAGAAAATGTAGTTTATCAACAAAGCTTTTAACTGATTAATTTAAAAAAAAATCACTGAAAAAAAAAATTGTTGGGTTGGTCATGAATATAAGACCATGTAAAAAACAGCAAATACAGAACAAATAAGTCACAAAGACAATTTAATTTTCAGTATATCCTCCATTTTTGCGAATTAGTTCGAAAATTTGCTTTGGAATACTCATTATTAACTGCTGTATGAGGGTGCTTGGGATGCTCGCCCAAGATGCATAAATTGCAGCACAAAAGCATCCACATTCAAATTGCGATTCCTGTTTATAAACGTCCTTTACCATCCATCGCCAAACATCCTCGATTGGTTTTCGATCTGGAGAGTGTTATGGATTGCAACATTACCCTGCTGGAAAATCCACATAGATGGGGGCCTTCAGTAATTAGCGATGTCTTTCTTATATTCGTAAAAATAATTTTAATATTGATAGTATAAAATCTTAAATTATCAGCCGATTCCGCTAACCTGGTTTCAAAATGTCGGTATCTTCAGACGATTTCGATCAATTGATTTCATAACGACTTATTTTTTTAAATCAATGGACGCATTATTATTTAAAAATAAATAAATGCACGACCAATTGCGTACGTATGCACGCAACGACACATGTATGCGCATATACGCACAGTCTCAAACTGTTCATATATGTGTATCTTTGTATGAGCTGCAATGCGTGAACGTGTCTGTATATATGCCTGCGTACGTATGAGTGTTGTTCCGACGACAATTTTTCCTCTCACTACCATAAAACACCGATATACGCAACTATAATTAAACCAAAAATTTAAAAATTAATCAGCTTATCTGACGATCGCACCGAGCTTGAAACCCAGGGTCACAAACTCACATCAGTCCAACTCCATATATATATATATATATATATATATATATATATATATATGTGTAAATAAATAAATAACAATATTTTTATCTCGATTATTCTTTGGCCACGAAAATGCCAATAAGCAAAATAATTAAAATTTCTGCTAAAGATATTTTCAGTTAGACATCTATATTCTATGTTAAAACTTGATGATAAAAATGAGATTGAATGTTCACTTCTGAGGAAATATGTCCACTAAATGGGGAACATTTAGCCTTACTGGAGGGTACATCTGCTAAAACGTTGTGGTAATAACAATAAAGATGAGGATAAGAGTCCGAATGTAAATAAGCCAACTATGAATAAATAAACAAACTAGCACTGATATATTCAGTTTTCCACGCTTATCTTGTTTGTCGCCATACGATTTTCCTACTCCTCGAGAGAACAGTTAAAATTTGCCACTTTTTAAATCAACAGATCTTAGCAATATTGTTGTTTTTTAACACAACTTTCATTATTGCGAATAATTATCTTACTGGGGAAGTTGTTCTATACGCAGCAACAACAACAATTTACAGTGAAAAAATGTCCTTATACTAGCCCAAAAATAAGTTCTAAAAAAAGTTTTCTTACCATGAAAAAATTCTCTCTGACCATCATTTTCAGGTACCATCCTTTGAATATCCTTCTCTGGACAGATCTGCATCGATCTGACCACGAGAGAAACATTTGACTAAAATTCTAACCCTTGTAATAATAATAATAATAATAATAATAATAATAATAATAAATTCAGCACATTTACAATTTTCTTCACGTGTTTAATTATTTCGCTATAGTTATAAATAAATATAATTAAATAATTTCTTTTAACTTATTTATATTTTTCCATATTTTTTCGGCTCTATATTTCTAAATTGTAGCCATTTGAAATGTCAAACGAAAAAATGGTTACTACGAACACTGCAAGAAATAAGATCGTAACTAAAGTCGACGAGCTTTTTAAATGCATACCCACTTCTTGAAAAAGTTTTCGACGAGAAGGTTACATTTTTTTGCGTTTTATTTAAATGTAAACAAACTGGTATTTTTCTGATAAAAATTGAAATTTACCAAACTACAGAAACACGTCGAGTTAAAAAAAAAAATCAAAGGCAGTATTTTCTAAAATTGAAAATATAAAAATAAATTAATAATAAATAACAGGGATATTTTTTTATTAAAAAAAGCGTTTAAAACTGTAATGCAAATTGAATGTTAACGCTTATTTTATAAACGGAATTAGTAATATATATGCCGATAGAACTTTTATTATATTTTTGGTGAGGACTCCTTTTTTATTATTGATGTAAAGTGAAGACACAATTTTGCCCTAAGCAAATTTATAAAAGATAATATTAAGTAATTTAAAATTAATACTACCGGAACCATAAACTAAACTAAAATCAAACAATATATCAAAAGGATTTTTTGTAAGAAAGAAACAGTATCAAGTTTGTGGTCTGTTTATTGATTAGTGAGCCTTTTCGTGTTGCAGTTTACTGAACAATTTTGTGTAAGATGTCATCAAAGAAAGCGGAGATTCTGGGATATGGAATGTCAGTTCAAGTTTCGCCGAAAGTTCTTTTGCTATTTTACAGTAATTATTTTAAAAGTAAATATTACATTATATTTGGATATCAAATAAATGTACGTTGAATGCCATCAGTTTCAACTGTTTCTTTATCAAATTATAAACATTGAGTATCCTAAATCAGGGTAATCGTCTTTGATCAGCGCATTATTTAAATCCGTTGTCGAAAATTTGGAAAAAAATTAACTGTAATGTTTTCTAAATTTCTAGGTTATTACTAATAGGAAATAGTTGTTTTGGAATAGGACCTTTATTTTCGTTCTTTTTATCACTGTTTTTGGGTCGTCTTAGGAATATATCGAATTTGGTAGCCTTCGATTAATTACAGATAAAACGAAGTATAGCCTACTCATTGTATTTTTTTTTTTAATTTTCTGTATTCTTTCAAGTAATTTTCCTGTAACGTAGCATACTGGATGGTCAGAAAGGAGGCTCGTGTATTGGACCCGTATTGTACCCGCAGCCGTAGGCCATGATCGATTAAAGGTCTCCAACCCGCCTCAGACTAGTTTTGAATTCCGTGTCAAGCGTGACTGCCATCCAAGAGTGAACAACCTGGACATAGACATTTGTTATAAGCGAAACATTTTGTCTTTTCTTTGTTTTCCCAAATTTGGAATTCAGGTTTCCCATGATGATAATGATTAATTGCAATTTACATAGTGCCTTGCCGTTTTCAAATAAAGCATTAATTCATTGTAGATTCCTCAGAATATTACATCGATTTAAAATCGCCTCCGACCTAATCTATTCCAAAATAGTTGCTTGATTATTGTAAGAAAACAAATTAAAAATATATGGGTTCTAAACATATATTTTTGATTTGGTAAAATTTGAGCAGCCGTCGATTTTCTCGATTTTAAATTTATAACAAGCATGCCAACTTAAACCTTTGAACCCGAGCGACACAAAATTTTTAACTGTCTGTTTCTGAGTCTAAGCATATGTGTTTGTTTGTTTATTTTTTTTGTTCTCATTTTCCTTACAACGTTCCAGTTGTTCAGCTGTTCCGGCCCTGGTATTCTTAGCATCTCTATGTAGAACCACATTTTTATCGTTTCAATGATTCTCTTTATCTGTGATGAAATTATCCAGTACACACTGTCATCTGAATGGATTGATATCAAATAACATCATTCTTTCCTTTGTTTCAAAAAACATGTTTATGTTTTAATTATTTGTTTAGTTTCTGGAAGGCATCGTCCACTATTTCATTAGGATCTCTAGATCACATTTTCCGCAGACTGCTACTACATTATCCAAAAAGTTAAACTTCTGTATCTGTTTGATAAAGACATCTCCATTTCGATGGTCCCTCGTAGCGTTTTACCTCTAGCTGACGTTGTAGTTTATGCCCTCTTAAGGTTAATAGTCTTTTTTTCTCGCTTTCCTTTACAAATTTGCGGATGAGTATCAGCTGTTTTCTTTCTGAGTCTGTCATCAATCGAGTGATTTTAGAAGACTGAAGACAGATGAGGCAGGCTAAAAGCACATTGACCGACACAAAGTGATAAAAACAAGAAAGATAATAATATCTGTGTAAATCCTCCTAGAAAATTTTGACCCATGTTTTTGAAGGATCGTTGCTATTTACCGATTATTTCTGATTGATATGACACCGGAAAGAGTGTTTTCTTTTTCCTGTGACTTTAATATTTTGCTATAGTGAGGATATTTTCTTTTTCGCGGTTAACTACAGGTGGCAGTGTCCTTTTTATGATAATAGTGGCCTATGCCAAAATTTTAGGTTAACCAGGAATTCGAGAATCTTTTCTTTGAAATAAAACAATAATACAATAATAACTGAAAACATCTATTTAAAATGCTATCAAAATTTTTCATTTTTTGGGGTAATCTATCTATACAATATTATTCTAAATTCGAGAGATTTGTGTAATATTGTTCCACGCTATTTCTGAACTGTCATTCACAAGAAGACTGGTAAATCTGGGTGACGGGTTCAAATTCTGACGTTTTGTCGTAATATTTGTTTTTTTTTTGTTTGTTTGTTTTTTTACTTCGCATTGGGCGTCAAGAAGCTTAGAACCTCACCGTAAATAAAAGCAAACCGGATTCTTCAGTCTTGTGTGGCAGCTACGCTTGACAAAACCAGTCTGAGGAATATGGCTGCGACTGCAATACATGAGCCTTCTTTCTGATCATCCTTTAAGCTACGTCACAGGAAAACTACTTGAAATGCTACAGAACATTTAAAAAAATATACAATGTGGCTTATGGTACGGTTCCTTGTACCACGGTGATAGTCCAAGGTAGAACCAATAAAGAAGAACTCGAACACAGGGATGGAATAACACAGATATATTACAAACAGGAATATATACAGGAGAAGTAGAAGTGTTAGTATGAACAGTCAGGTTTAGTAGAGAGAACAATGTAGTCTCGAGCAGTATCACTATTCCAATGTCTTGCAGTAATTGTCTGGTTTCAACTCTTGACTCGACTTGAACTACTGACTGATTCTTTGCCTACTCCTGAGGCGCAGTATTTATTAGGTTTGGAATAGTCCATTATTATTATGGGCAGGATCCCATAACAATGAGCAGGCTATACTTCGATTTAAATGTCGATTTTTATCTGTAATTAATCGAAGCATCCCAAAGTCGACATATATCTAAGACAACCCAAAAATAATGATAAAAAGAACGAAAATAAAGATTCCGTTCTAAAACAACTATTTCCTAATAATAATAACCTAGAATTTTAAAAAACAGTACAGACAATTTTGTTTCAAATATTCGGCAACAGATTCAAATAATGCACTGATCATAGAAGATGCGATTACCATGATTTAGGATTCTCAATGTTTATAATTTTATAAAGAAAGAGTTGAAACTGATGGTATTCAAAGTACATTTATTTCATCTGGTCCAGTTTTGTAAGCTATCCAAATATAAAATGTAATATTTCCCGTCTGCGAACCAGTGTTGGGCAGTGTTCAGCCTTTATTTCCGTGTTCGTAACTTAATTGTCATTGAAAGTTGATATAAAGTTAAATGCGAAAAGAGGCCAAAGAAGCGTTATTAGTTTTCTAGTCGGCCATCATTGAATAAGCCCTGCCTGGCCACGACTCAATTTGAATAAAGCCTGGCTTAGCATAGTCCATTGTATCTGTACAAGAATCCAAAGAAGAGATGCCAACTGGTCTTATATAGAGCATACCGTCTGCTCAAAATATTAACTTGATCCTTTATATTTGATATAATCTCCTAATTGTAATTATCAACATATACAATATGATCATAAATTGTCTATAAATAAATTTGTGTGTATATATATATATATATATATATATATATATATATATATATATATATATATATATATATATATATATATATATATATATATATATATATATATATATATAATTTTCTGTTCTTACATATGATATGTATCAGTAATGAATTCCGGTTCGGATTCAAAAATTGAGAACTGAGTTCGAATTCCAGTCGAATTCATTACATTCCCTTACGTGCTAATTCCCTTGGCAAAGGTATGAATCCAACTCTCCTCCCAGCAGCTATGGGTAAAATATATGAAGTTGTTCTCTAGTCTTGGAAACCAAGCTGAAAAGGGTTGATATCATTCAGTCTATCTTGCCAAAGACTTCTACTGCGCCTACAATACATGCAATGATCCTACGGCTCTGATAAGTTACGGGAATCATGGTCGTGATATATATATATATATATATGTGTGTGTGTGTGTGTGTGTGTGTGTGTGTGTGTGTGTGTGTGTGTGTGTGTTATTTTGGTCTAGCTTTCTAAAAACATATCTCATGTCATTTCCCTGATGGTCCATGAAGCCAAGAACTGGTTTGCATTCCCATCATAGCTTCAGGGTGAGGTGTTCAGAAACATGATGAGAAAGATTGAGTGGGCTTAACTCGTGGATTAGCTGCATTCTTTTTTATTTGAACAATAAGCAATAGGCACTTCCAAATAGTTCTGTAATCCTGGGGACTTTTGAGGTCGGAGAGGTTTCCATGAGTTTAATATAATCACTACAGTGCACATCGAAATGGTGGAAATCAAGAAGAGATGTAAGTATTCATTTAGGCAGAATAATACGGCAATACAAAACAATCAATTCTGTTCTATATTAGCAAATTCTCTTTGCGATAATTGTATACATATTCAGGAATAGCTGTCAAAATATTCCGGCCCATATCTTTATCGTTATTTGATTACAGGAAAGGCAATAAAGCCATTAAAATGCAAGTGTTCGCTGAGGGAGAGAGAATATGAGAAGAAAAATATCAGTATTACGGTGATGTATCAAAAAATAATAGGAATTAAGAAGACAGAAGATAACGATTGACAGTGCATTTCAGGTTTTAAAGATTAAACTTGACTCGGAATATGGAAGAAGGTTCCACAAACGAGAAAGAAACTTTTAGCATAGACTTTGCGGTTGCATCTATTCATTCCAGCTCTAAAATGATTAGAATTTGCTACCAATCTAGTAGTGCGCTTAAATTCATAAACTATGGATAACACAGATTAATGTTCATCAGAATAATTTCCATGAGGCTATTTATAGAAAAGTCCGAGGGAAGCCACGTTACGGCGACAAGGAAGTAACTGAAGCCGAGATGCTAGATGAAGACCACTGTGAAGTCGTCTTTGTATTTCATTAAGACCCTCGAAATATATAGCAGAAGCACAATGCCAGATTTGGAGGCAATATTCAAAATGTAAACGCATGGTAGACTTATAAATATGCAAGATAGATTATAGCGAGGAAAATTGTTTTTCACGATACAGCATTCCTAGCAGCAGAACTAGCAATTGATTTAATATTATCTTTCTCCTGAAAGATCAGTAGGCTTTGATTATCGTGGAATTGCTGGTATTTCCAGGTCCACACTGACCCAGGGTGGTAGCACCAGTTAGGGTTCCAGCTATGGACAAATAGTTACCCCCCTTTCTGGCGTTAAAACACCATAAAAGTTTAAAAATAATACCTGTAATACGTTTTTGTAAAAACATTACAAGCAATAATCTTCTGAAGAAAAATTATTACCAGCAATACATTTTAGAAAAATATATTAACAGCTATATATTTTTCTGAAAAAAACAGTTGATATACTGTAAAACAAACCAAAGCAAAAACCAATTAGGCTTCTGTTCTAACCGGGATTATCCCGATAATGCAACCGGAAAAAGTGATTCGTGTGAACTATAGCGGCTGAAGGGGCAGGAGTGAACCAAGAAAAATATCATGGTTTCATGCGAAATTTCCACGCAGAAAGAACAAAGGCATTGTTGCAGGATTTAACACAAGAAGTTAACTCTGTGCTGCAATTCTCAATGCTGTTATGTTATTCCTAACCCAGATCTTCTTCTGATTCATGCTACAATAATTTCCACCACTG
>CAHIKZ030005313.1:80000-195000 GCA_903632075.3 Acanthosepion pharaonis
TTACCGTTGAAACATCTCGATTTAACCGTAAGTTCTATACTAATAGTTTCTTCAATTGCATTTTTTGCCTATGTGATATTCTTCTGGCTTCGTGGTTACCTGTCAGCTATGGCCTTTCCATTATGTGACACTCTTCTGGCTTCATGGTTACCTGTCAGCTATGACCGTTCCCCTATGTAACACTTCTGGTTTCGTGGTTACCTGTCAGCTATGGCCTTTCCATTATGTGACACTCTTCTGGCTGCATGGTTACCTGTCAGCTATTATTTTTCCCCTATGTGACATTCTTCTGGCTTAATGGTTACCTGTAAGCTATGACCTTTCCCCTATGTAACACTTTTGGCTTCATGGTTACCCGTCAGCAATATCCGTCAAATGTTTAAATTTAACGTCAATTGGCATATTCATATTTAATGCTGTGTGACACTATCTAGGGTTGTGAAAAAAAAGGCGAGAATTAAAATTAGGTGATAAGAATCTATCACGAAAAGACGATGTTATTTTTTTTCTTACAAAGAAAAGTGCTAAAGGTTTTATTTTCATTAGCGAGGAAATTAAGGTCGCGGATGTGTCAGATTTAATTTAATGTATGACGACGCACCGAATAAGATATAGCCAATCTGCCCATGGCAATGGTGAAGATTTCAGGTTGGTCAAGCGGCCTACGAAGCAGAAACTGTGAGATAATGATAATTAGGTCATGCTCTGACCGAAACCAAAATGTCCGTTGGACCACCCCCATATCATTTGGAAAAATACACCTGTTTTATGTCGAAGCTGGCCATGATAGCAAAATTATTTTATCAGAACGAATAATTGGCACCAAGGTGCGATATCGCCGGATGACCACCCACTTGTTTGGCGAAGGTCCCGAGTGACGAATTCCAGGTGACAATCAGATAAATTTAAGATTAAGGGATCACACTACGGATCGTATTGGTTTGTTGTCGGGAAAAAGGAAAGAAAGAAAGAAAAGAAAGAAAAAAAGAAAAGATAATTTTTTTTTCTTTGAGCAAGATTTTTTTAAACCGAGGCCAGACTGGCCACACCCACACTGCTGGGCGGCCATTGGCTGAATGATGGCGTGAGCGGCAGGCGAAGGTAATCATGTGAAGAAGGAGGGGAGGCCTGTTGACGCCCCCTGAAGGGATTGGGTGAGATACCCATATGAAAAAGGAAGAATCTGGAAGGACTTCCAAAAATGGAAAATAAAAAAAAATTTTACTGACCGAAAACAAAGAAGTGGTTTGTAGATTTAGAATTATCAAGGGACCTCAAACCCCGACAAGCCCACCCCGGTTTTTGTCGGCGTCTATATAAGCAGAGTCGCAACGAGCGGCGGCATTTGAGTTAGCAGTTCGCAGCTGAGTTGCTGAGGAGTTGGAGTTGCAGAGGAGACCGCCTCGGAGAAAGCTGATTAAGATCCACGCAATTCCGAACTCAACTTCTAACCATGAAAAATTTATTTTTGAAGAACGACTTAGACTCACACCACCAAAACCAGTTTTGCGAATATCGCCTGAAGACACCAAAAACCAGTTTCCTGAAAAAAAAATTGAGATGTTAAGACTCGCCTAACAAACACAAAGTGTCACGAATCCATATAAGCGGGTTGGTAGAAAGAGCAGTCCTGTACTCAGCAACCAGATATAAAATATTGTTATTCCTTTTTAACACATTTGAACTTTTCGAGTTATTACTTTATTTCCTTTTACATATACTTGTGTGGTGTTACCCTTGTCCGGACTCGACTTGCATTACGGCCCGGCGACTGATTGATTTAGTCTACCTAAGATGAAATCACAACGTGGGTAGGTTAGACTAGAAACCACAACAGTTACTTCGGTAACCAGACGTTGGAGGTGAGCTGGGAATGACAGGGCTGATACCGAATCTAACCAGGTTCCCATCCAAATCAGCAAAAGGTTAGAACGTCCCGTTTGGTGCCGCGAATAATACCAAGTCACATTGGTCGTCACAAGGCAGGATAGGACTGCGACGGCGCTGAGACAGACGGGGTGACGTCACATTTGGCGCAGCGACACCGAGTGACGTCACAACTGTTTTTATTGCTCTTTAACCTCAATAACGTTTTCATATTTTCTTTGACTCTCACTCACCTCTTGCATCTTAGGGGCTTTATCACCTTGCTTTGGGTAAAACGAGAAAAATATTTACAACATTTGTATAATAAAATGGAGTATAATCTAATATTTTTACGTCTTAAATATACAAATATACGATTATTTTTTGTCTATTTTTCTATTTTATATGAAAGAGTACATGGGTCTAATCGGAGTGATTGATACTCGTGTCTATGCTAGTGTTGGCATAGGTTGGGGCTTAGATGTTGTTTAATACAATTATTTTTCTCCATTTGAAAAAATGTCACACTACATTCTTTGTACGCACATGTTCTGAGTTATACCCTAGGAAGAAACTCTCATGGACGTCAAATATCCTCCCTTGATGAGCGCCGTGTAGTTCCTATGTTAGTTCAAGTCTATAGTAAAAATCGAGAATAGATGGTTTATTTCTAAAGGCAGGTCAGTTCATTCTAATTGAAATCTTGTCATATCGCAATACATCAACTTCGATTATCACTTTCTTGAATTACTGACGTGCTAAGCTGAGTACATATCATAAACCAGTTTAAACTTGTTTGACACAACAAGTCTGATGTTTTCATCTTATATAGAAATTACAGAGATATCATTTCTGAAGCCAATCATTTTTTTTCCAATCGTGTTCAGACAGGCATTAATGAAATTAATTAATCTATGTATTTTTGTTTAGGGGTATGTGTTTTTATTAACATATTCGGCAATAAAAATGACAACATTAATCATTCCATCAATGCTTCCGTTCCAGATAGCAACGGAAGCACAGCAGAAAAATGATTAAGTTTCCTGTTATGTCTGCGCATTGTCCTTCGATTGATTTAATATCGTTCTCCAGGTTGTAAAGGTACAAGCAAATAAGAGAGAAAAGCAATTAAACATGTTCGGCGTGAGATTTCAGAATAGTCTAACAAAAAAGTAAGCCGACAGATGGAAGGAAATTTTGTCATTAAAATCGGCTGAAAAAAGAAAAAAAAAACTTGTGAGGCTTCTCAACTGTTTTTGATTGGACACCGTCTTTGGCTTCACACTTTACTTAAAAGATCCATATCAATTCATTAGACGTTTGGCACGTGATAGAGGAGTTTCTGCTATGAGAGTGCAAATCTCAGTGAAAAATAATTTTAAAATGAAATCCTACGCGAAACATATGAGGCACCTTTTTACATAAGGACAGAAGTGTGAAGAGGGAGATGATCATCTTGAATAATTTGATATATGATATATATATATATATATATATATATATATATATATATATATATATATATATATATATATATATAAAAAATGAACTTTATTGAACCGATACTTCAGGAGCTTCTGATCCTTAGCTATGATTAATTAATGATGAACACGTGATTTTCCTTTATGATCAATTTCTTTTGGTAAGCTTGAAGCATAATTATACATTTTTCCCATTCAAAGTAGATTGCAACAGTATTATAAAAACATCGCAGAATTTCAGTACGATATCTTTAATCATTTCTAAGATACCACGTTTCTGAGCAATTGTAGAAAATTTACACTCGATATATATATATATATATATATATATATATACCTGTCTCGCTGCATCACTGCTCATCAGTGTGACTAGACGTCCGGTTGCCTCTACCTAGGATCGAAACCCGGCTGAATTGGCGTCTCTCGAATAATCTACCCCTAAGCCGTTGACGCACGGCAGGAATGAAGGTGAATTTATGTGTATTTATTTTTAGATAAACACGCTAGTGACGGAGAGAACTCGATTCTTTTTACCAAAGAGTATTGCATTAGGAGAAGTAGTAGTCACTGTTTACAAACTCACACACACTATATATATATATATATATATATATATATATATGTTTGTATTGTTTAATGATGACCAATAAACTTATGTCAAAAGTGAAGATATATCCATTCTTTCGAGTCGGAGAGAGGTTTGTATTTGTAAGTCACTATTCAATTTTATTTGATCATCGACACATTTTTTGATGGGACGGTTTAAACTACAGCGAATCTGATGGCGGTTTCTCTTGCCAGTTTCGAATTCTGCCGGCGAGTGCATAATTTTTCTTTAATAAAATTTCTCCAGTATGCAAGCATAAAACAAAAATAAATATACTATTTAATAAATAAGCGGAGCACTAGTCAAATACGGGCACCGACTAAAAATAACGTTTAAGTAATAAAATCTGTCGGGTTAATAAATAAAAACCCATCACTTCTTTGGAAATTGCTTTGTTTACGTTATTATACAAAATAAGCAGATCTGTAAGTTTCGAGAGTCTGAGAGTGATTTGCGTTTATAAGGCATTATTCAACTCACCTCATTGTCGAGATGGTCGAAAGTAGTCGGATGTGACGATGGTTTCTCCTGCCACGGGGGACGCAGATTAGAATCCTGCCAAAAATGCATATTTTCTTTAATAAGATTTTTCGAATATTCAGACAGGTAAATGAATAAAATAAATATACTTTTTAATCAATAAACACCGCGTTTACTCAAATATAGGTGTTTTCTTGAATTGTGTGCGTTACAATGGTTATCGGACAATAATATGTAGCACAAATCACATCTAGTGAATTTGTGGACAAACGGGCACATTCACAACTGTCATATGGCAGATTAAGCATGCAACTATTACATGAAATGCCAACAACTTTCATCTATTGTGTTCGTTTTGTCTGGCTTTCGCACATCCGCAAGTCGAGAGAGCCTCATTATTTATTGCATAAATGTACAAAGTCGTAACTGGTTTAAAATGGAGATGGAGATGGTTAGTCTTCGCCTGTCTTAAAATTAAACTTAGCTAACCACAATCACTGACCCAGACATGCTGCAATAATCCTTTCACCAAAGCGCAACATTCTTACTTACTATTCTTACAACAATCACCATAATACCTCAAGACTTTATGAAGCCCTAACTAGACCCCCAAATGTAGATTTCTTATCTGTGGTGGGTGGAGAATAAGAAAAAAATTTTTTTTTAAATTTATAAGCCCCAATGAATATTTACAATGTTAAACAAAACGTATTTAGAAGAAACAAAACAAAGCAGCTAGATGATCCCCAAAAGCCCGAGGAGGGACCTTGAATATTGCTACTTGGTCCTACGCCTGCCTTCGTACTCCGTCTGCGAAATATGATATTTCGTAATCATGTCTTGGCTCGTGGCTTGTACCTCATATTCAGGCGTGGGTAGCAATCTCCCACATGAAGAAGCCTTCACCCTTAACTATTCTCAGTGGCTTAACACTCAGGGACTCAACTGATTTTACTTTCGTGGAGCAACAAATTTTGCACGTACGCTTGTCGGCCACGAAAACTAACACCATTCTTCTTTCAATCTTCTTAAGTATTTAGGGTCTTCCAAGAGTCCACCTTCTACGACAGAGTGAGCGTAACTCTTGGTTCACTCCAAGAGCTCTGTAATATTTATAATGTATTTTGGTGGGAATTTCGGTTATTATTGGCCTCCATACTTTTATTGGTCGTATTTTGGCGACTGTCATACTCCATACTTTTGGACGGCATATTTTGGCAATTATTGACCTCCTTACTTTTTTCAGTCAAATTTTGGCCATTATTGGCCTCCATCAAATCACTGCTAACACTTTTGGAAACCTTTTAATTCTGACTATTCCGAAATTTCATCTTTATCTGGGGAACATATTTAAATGTTGATTTAAACAAATCTCTTTGCATCGACCGAATTTGGTCGGCCATATTGTTCTATTAAAACTAATAAGTACAAAACTGTTTTTCTCCCCATGGTAAATTATGTAGAAATAAGAAAGGGGGAAAAGAAAAAGGGAGCAAGAAAAATAAAACAAAAACTAAAACTAAACAATACAAAATGCAAATTAATAATAAAAACTAGTTTAACCAGGAAAATAATAAAAAGATAAATTAAAAAATGCTTTGCAAAACTACTCTAAAAAGAAATTGGTTTGAACAGGAAGAAAATGGAATATAGGGCTTAATTAAAAATAAAAGTTCGTAAAGAAAGTTATTTGAAAAGTACTAAGATAAGTACTATGAAATATCCCAAAGGGTTTAACTAGAAATAAATTTCGCCAGAGGTGTAAAGAATCAAAAACATAATACGGAAAAGTTGCCTAGAAAAAATAGAAGAAAAAATATGGGGAGGGTAGGAAGAAGACGACTTACAAGAAGAAAAATCAAAATGAAAAGAAAACAATTTTTATTAGCCCAAATAAAGGCCATTATTCTCTAAATAAAATAAAAAAATCAGCAAAGAATGAAATAAAACAAGAAAGGGGAACAGGTAAAACAACTGTGAAACCGGAGAGAAAAATAAATTAAAGATGGTAGCTTAAAGTAGATAAAAAAAAAAAAAAAAAACAATGAAAGGAACAAAGAGAAAGAAAATAAATAAAAAATCAATACAACAAAAAATAATAGAAAAATAATAATAACCAAAAAAACAGTTAAGAAATTCGGTTTCAAAATTTCTTGGATTTCAAAGAAAATAGTATATTTCCGCAGAGAAATTCTTCACGGTATCTGAAAAATAAAGTATAACAGATCAAAACACGACACATAATTTTTTTTTTTTCGTCTCACCACGTTGAGAGCACCTGTCTGGACTGTGAAAAACACTGGTGTTATATAGTTCTTCCAGTCCCAGACACAGGCTGACTATTGGCTAATAACGGCCCAGTATCGCTCACATGCAAATAGACAGCGCTACCTACTCTAAGTGGAAGGTCTTTTCTCAACAACCTATTATGGAAGTGGACGCAACTCTTGGTGTTTACAGTACCATATTCAACCTACTCGGCTGACCCGATTCTCTGTAAAATCTATATATATATATTACGAAAGTATAACCCTGAAACAATAAATTGTTTTTCATTTTTAAATATTGTCATTACTCTGTGTATAACATTATAGGTATACATGCATATGTTAAGATTTGCAATTAAGGTTAGAAATGAAGAGAAAATTAGATTCATTTTGTAATTTGTAATTTTGGTATGGCTGTAGAGGTCGAATCTCCCTGTCAGTGACATATAAGTGTTTTTATGTTTGTTTGTTTGTTTTTTACTTTTTTTTTTCTCATTACACACAGCAATCTGGCAAAATATCACATAACGTGATTTGGCGAAATTTATTTCTAGTTAAAACTTTCGGAATATTTAATAGTGCTTTTCTTAGTACTTTTCAAGTAACTTTCTTTACGAACTTTTATTTTTAATTTAAGCCCTCTGTTCGATTTTCTTCCTGTTCAAACCAGTTTCTTTTTAGTGTTTCTTTTCTTTCATTTTTTTCTTTAATTTCTTAATCTTTCGTTGTTAACTTTTGGTAGCTTTTTACCAAGTTTAAGCCCAATTTTATTTCTTGGTATAGCAAGATATTTTTATTGTAAATATTTTGTCTGTATTTATTTATTTTCTTACATTTTCGGTAAATGTCTTTGTTCTGCCAAGCATTTTTAAATTTATCTTTTTATTATTTTCCTTGTTAAACCAGTTTTTATCAATGATTTGGATTTTGTATTGTTTAGTTTTCTGTTGTTTTTTTATTTTATTTTTCTTGCTACCTTTTTCTTTTTTCCCTCCCCTCCCTTTTCTATATAATTTACCATGGTGAGAAAAAACAATTTTGTGCTTACTAGTTTTAATAGAACAATATGGGCGACTAAATATGTGTTACCCTGATAAAGATGAAATTTCGGAATACTGTCATTACTCTTTGTATAATATTATAGGTATACGTGCATATGTAAGATTAGCAATTAACATTAGAAATCAAGAGAAAATTAGATTCATTTTGTAAATAGTTAAAAGTACGGCAATTTGTTTTTTATCTTACGTTTAGGCATGACGTTTGTGACGAATGTTGGCGGTATGGCTGTAGAGGTTGAAACTCCCTGTCAGTTGTTTTGTTTTTGTTTTCTCATTACAGACAGCGGTCTGTCAAAACAACACATGACATGGAAGTGCATCCAAAACAGTAGCGTGTCAGTGAATGTCTGCATGTGGAAAAGTTTCACACGTTGATAATCATCGATTCTTTTTTAATGTCTATGGAAAACAAACAGAGGATATAAACATAGCTACATGGACCTTAATACGTTTTCGTAACAAAGTGTATAAAAATATTTTCGAGCGACCCAGCATAGCTATAAACCCACGAAATAAATAGCACCATGAAAGCGCAAGGACAACTGTGGTGACCTTGTGAAAAATGAGAATGATCCCTATCCAAACCTATTATTTTGCTTCCACATATATATTGATTTTCCGCGTATATATATATATATATATATATATATATATATATATATATATATATATATGAGGTGTTACTTTCATAGATATAATCTATGGGGATTTAAGAGAATATATAGTGGTCCCTTGGGTCATTTTATCTAAGACAGCAGAACTTACACTTAATTTCCTTACTCTTAGTGTGTTGTGGAGGTGCTGTTTCTTGCGTGGACACTCGGTATCCACATTAAAATTGTTGCGGAACTTGTACAGAAAATAAAGTCGGAATGTGTTTAGGTTACGTATTCACAGATTTAAATCCCAACACAAGGATTTCATCTACGTGAGAATTTTGACAGATATGATTTAGATTCCATAAACGGAAGAGTATAGAAAAGGGGAAAAGATAGAAAACGTGAAAAGTTTAAAATGGGAAAAAAAGTGGAATAATCTACAAAGGAAGCGAATAGATAGATAAAATATGAAAAGTTTAGAAGTATCGAAGGAGGAGAATAAAAAAAATAAAATGAAGAAAAGATGGAATGGCAAGAGACTTGTAAGGAATGGTATAAAAATGGTATAAAAAGAGGAGAGATTAAAAGATGAAATATAAAGAATCAAAAAAAAGGAAGAAGAAAAAATGGAATACTAAAACTGAAAGAAATGTAAAACGAAAGAATACTGTAAATAAAGAGAAAAAACAATAAGAAAGAAATAAAGATTCGAACGAAATGGAATAAAAATTCAAAAGAGGAATTAATGGAAGATACAATATGATGAAATTACAGAAAAAAACGAAGAGGAAAACAGAAAAGAATGCATCGAAGATTCGATACAAAGACAATCGAAAAAATGAAACGAGTAAAAATTACGTGTTGGAAATCCAAGTATTAAAAATAAAAGGGGAAAACATTGGCGACTCGAAATGAAGAAAATGAAGGAAGAATAACAAAAAGAATCAACGGCGATGTGAACGTGACTAAGTCAACTCTTCAAGTTGGTGGACGTAGTTAAACCAGGCGAGGGATGGGCACCGCCAGGTTTGCTTTCCTAAGGAAAGCTACGCATATTCATGAGTAGCGTTCCTTAGGAAAGCAAATAGCTCTACGGCTTTCAACCCATCCCAGATGTATGTGGAGAAGTGGTTAATTACTCATATGCGCTGGGACCCTATGACTATAGCTGGCCTTGGAACTGAAGATGATGATGATGATATAATAAAAATAAGGAGATGCGTAAATCAAAGAAGAAATTTAGAAGACACGAATTAAAAAAATAATTCTAAAAGAAAGAATTACTTCAAGCGTTATTTTTCGCGGATAACTACATTCGAGTAGAAGTTTTATTTTTAAAAATGTTTAAAGCAGTATTCATTTCCACTACGGCCTGCCCATTCGAGACAATCTATTTAAGAAAATGTAACTGAATCTATTAATTCAGTGGAGAGGGATCAATAGAAAATTGAGAGAAAAAGAATTAGAAGGAAAGAAATGAAAGAGTCGAAACAGGGAAGTAGAAAATTAAAAAAAAAGGAGATAAATAGGAAAGAGTAAAATATGAATGAAACATCAATGGTTCCCGCCGACTAGGTATTTATGCTGATCACAGTATCATTTACTCTTCTCTCAATAGCGAATCTGTCAAATCTGACAAAGGTAAATCTGGCAGCTGCTCTTGAAAAAGACCCCCAGTCAGTGGTTAATTGTAGTAAAAAATGGCCTATACATTTTAATGCCTCTAAAACAAAAATGCTTTCTTTTAACTCCCACAGAGAACTTTTTTCTGTCTGCCATCAGCCTGGTTAATGCTAGACTACAGGAGAGCAACACACGATAGCTTCTTAGTCACACGTTTTCCACTGACATGAAGTGGAGCGATTATATTGAATCAGAAGCTGTATCTACTGCAAAGAAATTTTGGTTAATGTATCGTGCCTGAAAATATTTCTCGGCAGAATCCATCATGCACATTTGCAAATCTACCATTCGTCCGTGCATTAAAACTCTTGTTATATCTGATCTGGTAACCCTGCTGTACATCTCGAGATTCCAGACAAAAGAAGGACCTGTAATGCAATCTATCCTGAACAGACATCACGAATCCTATCACGTTCCAAACGACATGACGTGCCCCACCCATGTTTTCTCTACTAATATTTTTCTGGCAACTGCTCTGACGAGCCTTTTCCCCCTGGTACCCTGGTTACATTGATTTAAGCGTGCTGCTATTTTAGCATTTAGGTCCTACTGTATTATTGCTGCAATAGCTAAATACAACCGCCACTTCTACCTTACCAGTTTATTTTCTCTCACTTCCCTCCCGTGGGACTCTCTTTTATTTGCTTGCTACCCTGATAACAATAATCTTCAATTGACATCTTCTGTCATCTTGTACCCCGTTCATCTTTTACCTTTTCCTCAATCCTCCCTATTCCCAGTCTTCTCTTTCACTTTCACTTTCACTTCCCGTAACCCTCTCTGTACTCGTAGCATTACAGACTTGCTTGGGTTAAATGATTAAAAAAATACAAGGGAAAATGAAGACGAGAGGTAATAAAGAAATAGAGGAAAGAGTAAACGACGGAAAAGAAAGGCAATCACAAAGTAAAGAAGAGAGGATAAGAAAGAAAAAGGGTAAAAATAAAACAAACAAAAGAGTTGGAGGCTGCAAATTATGAGATAACAGGATAATGGATATGACGGGAAGTTTTTGATGGACCGAATTGGAAAAAATAGAAGATATAAAAAGGGAAAAGCGAAAAGACTGAAAGAAGAATAATTAAAACAAAGAAAGAAGTCTCATTAGGAAGTGGAAAAGAAGAATAAAAGATGGGAAAAATAGAAGAAATACTGACAAAAGCGAAAAGATGAATTAAAAGAAAGAATAGAAAGGAAAGGAAAAAAGAAAATGAGAGAAGAATCGGAGACATCAAGAGAAATAATTGGAGAAACGAAATGACTGAGAGAAGAGGAATTAAAAGAAAGAGTTGAAGACATCAATGGAAGAGAAAGAAGGTGGAGAATGCGAAAAATTGAATGAAGAGGAACAAAACGAATTAAAGAGTAGATGTCTGAAAAGAAAACAGAGGGAAGATTTGAACACTCGTAAAGGAATGAATTAACAAGCGACATAAAGAATACAATAAAACGAGAAGCCATCGAATTATCGCAAGGAAGAATTTTTTATAAGATTGCACAATATATCAGAATCGGAAGAATCGGAAGGAAGTTAATAAAATAAAGTGAAATATGAAAATAAAATATTACAAGAACAACAGGAAATAATTAAAAAAAAGACTCATTTCGCTAAAATATTATTTTGACTTTCATTGAATAAACGTGCCAAAACAGCCAATCACTGCCATGCTCTGCCTCCAAGATTATACATTTATCATACGATTAATACAATGCGGCATCCTTTTTTCTGCCGTGAAGACTGGGACTTAGCACCCAAAAATAATAAATACAAGAAAATAAAATAAAAATAAAAAACTGAAAATGCCGCTGTCATTAACATCAGCACCTGAATAATTCGATGTTCTTCATATGACATTTTGCGAAATAGAATTAGTCTCTATCTTATCTACTGCAGAATTCTGCTAGGAATTGTTTGGTTTCTAATTTTTGAAAAGTGATTCTCCAGGAAACTAGATGAAGAAATCTCTGATCATTGATATTCCATTTTCCTTCTTAAATTGCATACAGATATAGAATGTTGGCTGATTCGCTTTACCATTGCTAAATGATTTTACGTAATATCTCATTACCGGAGTGAAATGATGCTTAACTAGGAAGAGAGCACTTCAGTAAACCACTCTCTCATAATTATATTAAATGGCCATGCAGAATAAATAAAGTGACAGCTCGTTGTATACTTGTGTATTTAATCTTGTGTTATTTACAGAAGAAATTTATTTCAGAGGTGATCATTCTGTTTTTTCATTTGAATTTATCGAGAAAACTTTCCAACCATTCTTTGAAGTGAGGGGGTGTTTAATGAAAAATAACGTGATTTATTTGTAGTTAATTTGTATTGTTTAACAGAGTTTAAATGTTATTTAATTATATTGTTTATTTATATTGTTTACAATTGGATAAGATGTCCTGGCGTAAAATAGAGTTCATTCTCTGAAGGAGGGACTTTTGGATTTCCAAATCGACAGAATATTCATCGAAATAATTCCATGTGTTTTCCGGTGTTGACATTTTCAATTATCTCACACCATACAACGTAAACATCAATGGTGATATTCTAGGCTCACCCTAGCTGTGACAGAAGGCTGAATATATGGGTAACCAGTCAGGACTGAATTCACTACTCAGCCCTAATGGTTCTAGCAAAACAAGCTTGCTAACCATTAGACCACATCGAAGTGCCTCAGGGATTTTCTAAGCGTAGCTTAAATGCGTCACAAGGCCAAAAGTATAGAACATCCTGTGGGGATCGAACTCAACACTTAGTTGTAATTAGTTTTAGTGAGACAACCTGACTAACAATTACACGGCGTCGATTTGTCGAAAACGTAAGCATTTACGATTTTGAAGTCATATTTTTGTTGCCATAGATCCTCCAGTGAATATTCTTTTAAGCATTTCAGCCCATGCAAGGCAGGATGCAACTAGCAAGCAAGGGGTTACAGAGTGGAAGTGAGAGTAAAGAGGCGTGATGGAGGAAAAGATGAAGAGAAGGAAACGAAATAGGCCAGGGCATCTCGAGATGTCGATTGACATTACATTTAAATAGTTGGGGATTATAGCTATCAGGGAAACAAGTAATAGGAAGGGAATCCCATAGACTGGAGGTGCGAGACATGTAGAAACGACGCTCACATTTAACCGTTTCGACAGTGAAAAGGTTGAACCGTGATGCCAGCCTAGTAGCACACTTAAATTCGTGCAGTCTGGGAACTAGCGATAGTAGCTCGCCGGAGCATTTACCGTGAAAGTATTTGTAGAAACGGCAGAAGAAAGCGACGGCCTGTCTGTGAGAGAGCGACTGTAGACGAAATACCATATCAGGACCAATCAGATTACATATCCTCCCTGGATTTTGTCGAGGACCTTAAGGCGAACAGCAGGGGAACCAGACAATATATGGCAGCAGTATTCAATGCTTTTTAGATTTGAAGGATGGACTCGGGCGAGAAAAATTTTCTGAAGCAATTGATTCAATGTAATTGTTCCATCTCAGGTCAGCGGAGAGTGTGAGACCATGAAGTCGCAAAGAGGTGCTCTCGTGGAGTTGAGCATCAGGCATTCTAATGGGTAGCAGGGATTGTTACCTGTAGTGAGTAATATACAGCAGTTTCATTTTAGAGGCATTAAAGTTAACCAGCCAATTTCTGCTCCAGGCTAAAACCGATTGGAGGTTCCTTTTCGAGACTAACGGCTAGGTTAGTTTTGTCAGCAATACCAGACTTTCTGTTGAGGCAGTGGTAAATAGTAGTATCGTCAGCACAGATGCCTACCTGGGAACTCATGACATCGGGGAGATCGTTCGTGGGAAAGGAACTGGGGTAGAATGCGTTAAGACGACCTTCATTACACGATTTGACTGGAATGAAGGTATTAAGTCAAATAATCGACCTGAAAGTCCGTATCCTTTAAGCTTACGAAGGAGGCCGGCATGCCAGACCCTATCATACGCTTTAGAGATATCTAGAGCCACGGCATGAGCTTCACCGTTATTGTGGAGTGCTTGGTAAACAATTACAATTATGGCCGTAAGCACATCAGCTGTAGAAAGGGCAAAGCGGAAACTATATTGCTTATCAGAGTTCAAATCATTGGATGAATAACCACTTCGGCGTTGATTAAAGCTTCAAAGGAATTGCCTAAGAAGTGGTAGGAGACTGATAGGACGTTAGTTAGATTGGTCAAAAGAGTCTCCAGAGTTCTTAAAGATAGGTGAAATAGATGAGGACTTCCAGCTTGATGGAAAGCAAGATTGATTGAGGCAGTAGTTATATAATTTGGAGAGGGCAGGGACCTGTTCAGAAGCACATTTCTTCAGGAAATTGTCTGGTATCCACCGCTAATCTAATTTTGAGATGATCATCAAAACCAACGACGGAGTTATGTGCAACTCACTCAGTAGAGCCTCGGTTCTAGGGGGAAATAGGGTGTGGGTACACTGGATGAGTCGAGCGTTGAGCTGGAAGAGAATTTCCGATCAAAGCATTCAGCCTTATCAGCTAAAGAGGTCTCAAATTGGTTGAACAAAGAAGGTATTGAAAGTTTGCTGTTATTCAGTACGCTCTTGCAGAGACGCCAATAATCCTTGGAGCTGAATTTGCCAGATGCGATGCGTTGTTTCATTCTATCAGCAAATAGTGTGTTTGCTTCATTAAGGACACGCTTGCACTCATTGCGGGCTGAGACAAAGAAACGCCTGTTGCAATCTGACATGTCACTACGGTACAGGCGGAAGAAGTGATTCCTATGTGCAATGGCAGCTGAGCAAGCAGCAGAGAACCAAGAGGAAGAGCGCGATTTAACTTTATGTTTCCTAGCGGGGATGAAAGCTTTTACTCGACAGCATGGTCTAAGCGTATTACTACTTATTGTTTTACAGTTGAATATGTTCAGAGCAATTGTTCTAATGAGATCTTTCCTTGGTACTTGGAATATTTTCATAGCAATTCTTCTAATGAGTTCTCTCCTTAGTACCTCGACAGAATGGTCTAAGAGTATGACAACTTATCGCCGTTTTACTGTCGAAACAGATGTAACTGTAAGTTCTATTCTGATATTTCTTTTTCTCGCAGTTTACACTTAAGATCATGTTTGTTGCTTCTCAGCTACCAAATATCTTCAAAACATTCAGTTGCCACCTTTTGTCTTCCTGACACCTGTTCATTTATTGTCCTTTTTCGTCACTTTCCGCATTTTTTATCTCTTTCACTTTCAGTAACCGTTGTACTCTCAGTGGAATTATCGCCTTGCTTGAGCTGAAATAATTAACCTGAAAACCGAAATCATAAGTATCTAAGCGAGAAAAATTATCTTATAATATACTAGCAGCATGGCCCGGCGTTGCCCGTGCTTGATTAAAAAATCGTATGATTCATTCAGCAATCGCTATCACTTGACTTAAAATATTTTTGCCCTTCCTTGCCTTTAAAGGAGTGCCCTTTGCCGTGCTGATGTTGCTACATTCCTTACTTCTTGCCTATCTCACACTGCGAATTTTTTTAAGCTCTCTGTTACGAAAAAAGAACTAAACAAAATGAACACAAAACGATCAGCTTTAAAAAAGGACTCGTAACTGGAAAAACCGAATGAAAAAAGAATGTTAACAACAAATACTTTTTCACACCCAACCCAGTTCTGCGGAATCAGAATCAATGTTGAGTTGAAGTAACCGAAGGAGCCAATTGGAGTAAAGTGTCATGCAGATTTAAATTTTTCCCACTTGTGACGAATGCAGCTATCGATTTTTTTTGCATGCTAGTTAACATTCGTGTCAGTCAGTTGTTGGCTCTCACGCTGACCAATAGAATCTTCCTGCCTATTCGTGGCATCCAGCTCTAGGCTCTCACTCTGGCCAGTACAAAATGGCCACAAACTACATGAAAGCTGCCGTAGAAGCATGAAAAAATCGATTATTTCCACTATCGATGGGAGTTGGGTAATGCAACGTCGGCCTTGCCCTTTCCGATAACTTGGAGCATGTGCATGTAAATTTTGGTGCAAATCCATCGAAAATTGCGGCTGTGCATTCGTTACACACACACCTACATCTTGCCTTTTATAGATAGTGATAAAGATCATTGTGGGTACGTCCACTAAAAAAACTGAAAATTGATTAACACTATGATATCAAATAAATGTAGTTTATTACTTTCTATCTCCTAGTAGATGTCTTATATCTTGCATAAGTGCAGATTATATAGTAAATATATAAGAAAGATAATGGTTGACTGGAAGAGGTTAAGATTATTGCAATACGCGTAACACTTTGTCGGGAGTCTGTAATAGCAGCTACTGGGGAAAAGCTGTTCTAATGGAACTTCCATTTTACAATGTAAAATGAAGGGGGGGGGAAGATGATTCGTCTTAGTGTTTGGTGCATGACATTTCCAATCTCGGAAGGTTTGAGTTGGTGGTACAAAGGAATGTAGCTTGTCAGAATATATGACACGGAAATATCTATAGAGAAAGGCTTGCGTTGTTGTAAGAAATTCAAGAGTGGGAAATAATTAAAAGCATCTGGAAGTTTCTGAACTCTATCAAAGTTGGTTTTGGCAGTTTCAGCCAAGATATAGCAGCGTTACTCCATTTCTGAGCTGATCTTACTCTTGTAAAGATGCAGTAGAGCAGGTGAAGTCAAGTGTTTTTTGGAGCGGTGCAACGGAAGCAACAGGAATTTGGTTCTACAAAGAGATTCCGAGAATACTATGGATCGAATATATGAGCAACGACAAAGTTTTAGAGGAAATTAAATAGGAAACATACTTAACATCAGGAAGAAGGAGTTGAAAATTCTCAGGCACGTAATGAAGACGGAGGGGGCATGAAAAACCTGATACTCACAGGACAGTCTATGGGAAAGGAGCACGTAACATACTTTATGAGCTTCAGTAAATGGATTGTAGAACAGGGTTTGTTAGAAATAACAATAATTCAAAACTTATTAAGAGCTGCAATGAACAGGAATATTAGAGTGCCATGATCGTCTATGTTCTAAACGGACACAGCATATAAAAATAGAACATTTTTGCAGTATCTTTAGTGAGGCAGTGCATTTCTTGCGGTCTGGAATAAAGTTGTGTCTCTGTAGTCGTTCAAAGCAACGAGCTTACTTGGTAGAACTAACGTCGATTAGGATAAACGAAAATTTACGGTCTGCTCGGTGATGATGAGACATTACATGCTTGGTTTTGCAAGGATTGAATGTTACAATGTCATTTATCCTCCTCTGGTCATCCTGGCTTATGGGAGTGCAACCATTAACCGTAGAATTATTTACATCAATCCCCTTGGAGGCAGCCGTCATTGATCTACACAGGTTTCAGAAGTCTGGCCATTAACAATGACATTCAGGAACCTGGATTTAAAAAATGTGAAAACGATTCCAAAGATTCCATACCAGGAAGAGTTTTTGGAGCAATCCTTTATGCGATTCATTAAAGTGACATATGCAGACATAAATATTAAGACTTTAATAATAACGCAGTTTTCTTTTGTTTTTAAGCAGATTTTCGAATATTTACAAATAACCAAGATTAATGATTGTTGCTTAATTATTCAAATTAATCAATTTTCAAACTTTTCTACAGCTGCCAATTAATAAATATTTTGCGATGAAAGCAGTATTCACCACAGCATTTGAATCACAAGTAAATTCAAATAATGTATAAAGGAAAGTAAATAATGTTGAAATAGAACAAATATTAACTACAATAGACGTCTACGAAAATATTTAAACCAATTCAATGGCCTTAATTTTGTCAGTTTCGGCAATACCATTTCTGCTATAGACAAATTTATCAAAGATGAATTCCGCAGTTGAAGAGAAGAAATAGACTTCGTCCGGCCATTGTGGTTTACGGTACAGATTATGTTCTATTCGGACATTTAGTTTGAACTTATAATTGATCCATGCAATTTCTTTTGCAGTTTTCTCTACAGCTGGCAACATAAATAATTATAAATAATCCTATCTTATGCTTATCATAACTATCTGCTTAGAGATTAACTCGTTTATTCTTAAGTTTTAGGAAGATAGCAGATTGTTCTGATGCATTTGTCTGTTAAACTCGTAAGCCTGTAAAACGTTTAGTCCATCTCCGAAATGCCCCGGATGAATTTCATTCTGCGGTCTGGAATATATTACCGAAAATACACACACACACAGAAGGAGAAGGAAGAACACAATATTCAGTCGCTAGCTGTCGCTGGTTCATACTGTTATTTTTATTGTTTGTTGAACATAACACGGATATGTCAATTTAACAGATATGTTTACCAAAAAAGCACAAAAATATCTTAAAATACTACAGAGTAAATTTATTCAAGAAAATAAGCATTGGATTCAACCACAGCCTTCAGATGACTTCAGAATCTTCTGCAACACTTCTGGACAGTCCCCTTGTTTAAGTTGGTGAATGATGCCATAATCTTTACCGTCATTTCATTTTTGGTATTATAAGGAGTTTTGTTGATCGTTCGCTGAACTGCGCCCCACACAGAATAATTAAAGTGAGTAAGGTGACATTATGACAGGATGTGTCTGACATCATTACTAGGTTCTCCGTCTTTTGTGGCTTGGTGCATAAGCATGTTGTCTGAGATAAGGATTTTCCTGGCAGGTTTTCATTGAAACTCAGTAAGTTCAACTAAATATTCATATTAATTATTATTTAGCCAAGATGACATCAATTTTTCATTTAAAATTGAAGAATCCCTTTAAAATTTAAGTTTATTTGTTATATCACTTATTTCATGAACAAAAGATATATTATATGTTTTAATGTAAATTTATATCAACTCTGTATGGAACCGATAATTTTGAGTATACCCCGAAAGCAAACATGTGACACTCGTTCCTTAATACTTTCTATTCTAGCTTTTCCTTCTTGCCTTTTATTTTGGTTTCACTTAAGTTTTTTAGCCTAGCATAACAGATTATGATTATTTCAGTTGGTCCATAATTAATGGACTAATTCATTATCCTAAATATCTTCAAATTGATATTTCTGAAAACAAAATATCTTTAATTAAAATAATAACGTACTACCGAAGATTATAAATCCAGTTTAGTCATTAAATTGTTTTCCTTTCAAAAACTGAATAGGTCATTTTACATTTGAATTACAATAAGCTACAATATGGTTGCCCGAATAAGACGAAAAGATGAAAATACTGAAGTTGTTTTCATTGTTTAACTGATCAAAATATCTATATATATGAAGCAGAGAATGTCTGTGTGTTTGTCTGCATGATACTTTTTCACTCGAGATCCATCCAACCGATTTTGACCAAAGTTGGCTCATACATTTTATAATGTAAGAAATTCGTTCTTAGCTTAAAAATTGATAATTTATAAAATGAATAATCGATAAAGCCGATCAAAAATCAATAAATTCAACATTTTTCCCTTCGATTTCGTTCAAACTCGATATTTGTGTTACTTACATCATGACGAGCTCAAGGGTACCTCATTTTGCGTTTAGCGAAAACCGTGAAAAACAAAAAAATCGATTTCAACACAATTCTATTTCAACATTGTTGTGGATTCCGGGTTGAAATCCGGTACCAATAAATAACAAACGCCAGGAATGAATATATGAAAATAATGTATGAACGTAATAATACAAACTGGTAAAGCAGGTTAGTAGTTCCAGGAATACGGGTTAGTAGCAAAATATATATACAGTCTTTGATATTGAAGTATCGCTGTATGACTTCTTACTGAGTCTACGTGCTCGCTCACTGTGACTTCTACAACGCTGTTACCTCACCTTCACTCTTCCGGTTACCTACAACCTTTTACTCTGTCACTCTGGACTCGACTCTTCGGTCTTGCTCTCTCGGGTATTCACTGGCATTAGTATAAGTATACACTGGGTGAGTCTATTTGTATAAAAAGGGATAGACCCCTCAACAAACATAAATTTTAACTCACCTAATTTTCAAGTAATCTAATTCAAACCTCATTCCATTGTAGTCAACAATAAGTTAATTGTTTAACAATCATTTAACTTCATAAATGAGTCCAATCATATGGTGAAAACCCGCGTAAATAGCGAAAGATTTACTTGATTCATTCTTATTTTTCGTTGATCTATCAACCAATTTTCATCAAACTTAACAATTGCTTTATAAATATATTCTCTTTTATATTCCTGGTAGCACACTGGCAAACTGGATTTCAAAAACTCCAAAATATTTGTGGTGTGAAGTAGGTCCTCATGTTGCCTGTTTTACTCCTTCATGTCCTCAGCTAACTTTGATTGAATAAATACAAGCTACTTCTGTAAGTAACTGCATTAATTCAAAATGTTTTTTTAAATGAAAGTACTTTGAAGTAATTGAAGATAGACTCTGTTACATCTAAACATGATGCTTTTTTTGCTCCATTCTATTTGAACGCTTTTTTCTGATCGACAATCTGGGCATAGCTACTAGTTAGGAATAAATAAATGGTTTATTTAATTTTCATTTATGTTTTTCCACTTTCTAAATCATATATTTTCAATGTTATTAAAGTGATTTTGTGAATGAGATATTCCAGTTTGGTTATGGATTTGTGCAGACATTTGTATAGGTACCTTTCCCACAAAACAATTAATAGGAGCCCGTGAACCTGCTGAATGAGCCAAGTTCTTTTTTCACTATCTAAATCAAGATATCCTAATTCTATTTCTATTTCTATTGAGTAAAATGATTATAGCATAAATTACTTTCGCTTTCCTGTATTTCATTATTTATTTTTACAATATAATTTAATGAACTTTAAAATTTATTAAATTTTATGTTGCTAAATTTGACAAATTATATTAATCTTTATAAAATTCCTAGTGTAATATTACAACTAAAGAGTAATATTCGTACGTTTTAGAAATTTTATACGAATATTTTTTAGAAGATACATTTTGCTATGGAAAATTTATTGAAAGTAACTTTTGAAATATCAATGACTTTGGAGACATTTCTTTTTCACTCGCTGCTTATCTCCCGCAAGAATGCCATTACTTCATGTTCACCATTTAATATAATTCATGTTATATCAACGATGCCTGTGTCGCTTTCCCTTATGCAATGTTTAATACACCTCACACTTTTCAAAACATTTTTACTAATACCAAAAATTACTGACACCAAGCTAACATTTTAAATACTTCATATACTTGTATAGACATGCTATTTGCGCTTTTCAAACATTGAGAGATATATAGTGTTAGATAAAAGAAAAAGTCCTATGGTCAATGTAATATTGCTGAAAAATGAGAAATTATAAAATCATGTGGACATTTCATCTACTCACATCTAAAGTATCCTCGCGTTCCTTTCAGAAAAGATTATATGTTTATATACAAATACATCACAAGAAAAATCATATAGCTGGTTATGCTTGCTTCTTCAGGCCCAATCAGTTTACTTGTTGGCCGATTACATTCATGGTAACTACAAACATATTCTTAGCGGCTACTAATTCTAAATTCATGCGTCATTTAAGCAAGTAATATTATTAAAGACATTTGGTGTATGTGAAATAGTAACTGCTATTAGTGAGACTTCAAATATTGAACGGCATAAAAAAATTCGTTGCAAAAAATTAGAAAAATATATTTTAAAAAATAACGCTGTATTATAATTTAGTAAAAATAACTGCAGTTGCTTAGTCATGAACGAAATGGTAGCCTTAACTATCGGGAGTTATTTTATTGCTTTGCCGAAATAGCATCTTTACATAAAAAATCTCTGGAGGAAAGAAGGATTTACTACTTAAAATACAATACAAAATGATTATGTACCTGCAATTGATAGCATAACTGATGTCATTTGAACAATACTTGAAAATGCATCGTTTATTTAAGTGCAAGCAGATTAAACTACTAACTGCAAAATATGATTAACTCGCTTTTACTGTCAGATATCTATTTGGATGCAAAACAAATAAAAATGTTTATAGAATTTCATTATAAGCCTATATCGATGTTGTCGGATGTGGTGGAAAGTGCCTTAAACTTATTTACTGATGTTATAATTAAACCGGTTATCTGCGCATACGATGAAGCAGCTGCTATGACTAAATTCAGTAAAACGAAAAGTAAATGAGAAAATGTCGGAATATTGTGATTACATTTACAATATTGTAACAATTTCAAACTATTTAATAAAATCACTGAGTTTATCTTGATGTTTTTTCACTTCACGCTTCTTACAATGTACGATGTCAAATAGTTTCTTAGTATCGTGAAAATATTGTAAGAAAAGGACGGGACACTAATAATAGTGAAAGAAAATAATAGTGAAAGAAAAACTACTTCAGATATGGTACGAATAATTTCCTCATCGACGAAATAGAACAACTGGGAATAAAATAGAATCGGGAATAAAGAGAAATATCGAAAGATCAGAAATATTAAAATCTGAAGTGGAATCAGCAGTGTGCAAAATTGCATTGCAATTTCAAATTAGAGATATAGAAAAGGAAGCTGGTAGAATGATTTAAATATCTGGGAAGTGTTTTAGGAGACGAAGAAAAGTGATAGATTAAAACCGAAGGCGCATTGGGAGAGTTAAAAATACCTTCCAAAAAGCTAAGTAAAGTATTAAGAAACAGGAACATTTAGTTAGAAACCAAAAAAAGGAGTACTGAACTACTATGTAATATCATTCCTCCTATATGGCAGTGAATTCTGGACAATCTCCTCACAGATGAAGAAGAGATTTGAAGCAACAGAAATGTGGTTCTACAGAAGGATGCTGAAAATGCAATGGACTGAATACCAACCACGAGGGTTAGGGAGAAAATGGAAACTGAAAGGACATATATAATTAACGTCAGAATGAGGCAGTTGAATTTTCTAGGTGACATAATGAGTAAAAAAAAGCGGTTGGGAAATGTAATACACAGAGAACAGATTGAAGCCCAAGAAGGACAGAGGAAAACAACACACAACATTTCTAACGATCTTGTGTAAATGGATGGCGAAGAAAGGCTCAGGAAAGATAACAAAAGATGACATTTATCAAGAGCTACAAAAGACAGGACATTATTTCAAAACTATGAAGAATCACGACACTTAGAAGAAGAGGAGAAATCAGAAAGGAGACCATACTGTTCTTTTGTTTAAGGCCGTACATTATTCATAGTTTTGATTTTCATTTGCTTATTTTATTTATTTCAATTTATATATATATATATATATATATATATATATATATATATATATATATATATATATATATATTGATATAGTCTAGTTATTTATTTATTGTTATATATTCTATGAATTCCTTTTTCTTTTTCAATGTCTATTCTGCTATTTGAAATTAAATGTTCAGTTATGGTATATTATTTAGTCATTTGAGTCACCGTGGGTGATGTAATTGCTATATAACAAAAGATTCTCATCGTGACAGACCCGTTCGTAAATACTGAAAAAGAAGGCCCTGCAGTATGTGCTGCATGCCAAGAGCCATTCACCATAAAACATATACTAATAAACTGCAGCAATTTTAATTCAATCCGCTTAAAATACTACCAAACAACCAACGTAAAAGAACTTTTTAAAAATACTGATTCATTTTACATATTGCATTTTCTAAGAGAAAATAAACTGATTTCCAAAATATAATTTAAAAATATATATTAAAACATAACAAACATCAAACATACTATTTGAAATAAAATGTTTTGATTGTTTAAATACAAGACCTTATTTTTCTTAAAAACATATTAAATGTTCTCATTAAATGACCCAGTAGATTGATATACCATAAATCAACCCAAATCAGCCGTTGTAGCAGAAGTAGTTTCAGGATTTGGCAGTGGTCGATGTGGAAATCATGGGAAAATCGTCATATCGTATTATGATTTTTCTATTTCCATTTTCGATTTCTCACCATCAGATATCATTAATTCATTTGACATGTAATTTTATCCCATAGTAATCTGTCGTCTGTTCTCATCGAGAAGCTAGATTTGTGAAAAAATCATTAAGTTACAGGAAGGTATTGCCGTAAAGCAAGGCACAATTATGTTAACAATGTAAATAATATCTACTAGTCTAGAGACGTAAAGTCATACTAAATAAAATACTATTTCCGAAAATAAACGACCTCTATTCTCTAATCTGTTAAATCAACTTCAGGATATTCGAGTTGTTGCCAATTATTTAAAAAACGCATTCAAAATTCTATTATACACATCTTACGTTGGGAAATTTGAGATCTTTAACCGCTAGCTTCATTTGCTTGCATGAAACGTAAGCGAAGTGATTTTAAGCAATTTACCGAATGTTTTTAATCAAGCAGTATTTTTTTTAAATATGAAAATTGGGTCAGGCTTTGATATAATGACATCCGATACCTTAATGGCAAAATTACGTCTGGTTTCTCAAATTAATTCATCTCAATATCCAAAATATGTAAATCACTTTTTCTGTAAAACAATTTTTGAAAAGACGACTCGCAGAAGATGGCACTTATGAAAGTTTGTTGGCGAGAAGACATTAAACTTGACAATGTTTTAGAGAAGATTACCTCTGACCGCTTTATGGTGAGCCCAGTTTAATTTGTTGATAGACGTAACGTTTCCACAGACTTGATCTTCCCAAGAAGTCATTCTGTTCCGTGCATTTAATCGACGAAGAATCAACGGCTAGTAAAAAGCAATAACGAAAAAGGCACATTTACTGCGAATGACAGGTTTATATGTGTTTTTATGATGTTAATAATTGGTTCATATCAGTTAAACTCCTAGAAGCATTGCTCAAGCTATTAAAAGTTTAGAGAAGAGAATTTTCCTTTGCTTAAAATAAGCCCTCCTTCGTTTTTGTGTGATACTTTTCGTATCAGGTTCGGCTTATAAGTAATATAAGTATATATATAATATTGTAATAATATTAAAGAAGAGTTAATGGAATACTGGTGTCGTATTGATTATTTTTTGCCTTGAAAACGAAAGTCCTGCGACATTTGTATGATTCACCTTGTTGTTCATTTTTGAATGTGAATGAAAGACACGTAGAAAAAAATTAGCCAGTCAAGAGAAACGTATCCAAAAATAAATACACATCAGTTTCAATAAAAGGGTATAAACTTGATTTATTTTCAAATTTTCATTCATGTGGAAATATAAAAAACCAGCAATAATATACTTAATCTAGAGTAGTACACAAAATAATTTTCTCCAAAAGAGAAATCAAAGATGGCTACAATCCGAAATCCATCATAAAACTTCAGGATTAATAATAAATATTAAACACTTCAAATACTTCGATGTAGAGATCGGTTATAACAGGTTTAGTATAGAAGATAAGGAAATTGAACATAGAATAGAATGTAGTGAAGGCGAGTTTTATCTCAACAAGCCAAGATGCTATAAAACCAGGGTATTAATCTATCATGTTCTCAAATCGCCACATTAGCAGGTGATTTTCATGTAGATGTCATAATGGTGCCAGATCTCTAAACTGTGGCCTACAAACTACACCTTTCTCAGATCAACGATTGAAATAGATACGAGTGAATGAATCCTGCACATATTAGAGGGGTCCACTCATCATTGAATAACATGGAGTGGCGCTACAGAATCACAATGAAAGACCTTTACCAGAAACCAGATCTCTTGAAGACTTTTCAGAGCAGCAACAAATAAAATAGATGGCATATGTAATTAGATGAGAAATAAAGGACGCGGTCAATATATTGTCTTTCCAGACTGCTACAAAAAATTGTGCAGATTTCTCAACTGCACAAAAATTTCAAACTGGAGATACTAAAATCAAACTAATACAACAATTTATATCTTTGGGAAGTGTTTTAGCAGAGGACGAAAAATACGGCACTAAAATACGAAGGTACGTTAGAATAGGGAAAAATGCCTTCCAAAAACTAAGCAAAATATTAACAAACATGTACATTTTCCTACAATCTTGTTTTTAAAAAATATTTTAGAATTTCTAAACGACAGTAAAACTGTTTTCTTGTAATCTCGCCATTACCATTTAGAATTTTTTTTAGGTTAGCTTAATGGTTATCAGCGCGAAAAACCTGTTTCTTCAGTTCCCATCACAATGGTTCACTTATATTGAGATCAGAACTTAATGCTGGCCAGTTTTCCAAAAATTGAAGATCTTCATCCATAAGAAATCTTTTTTGTTTCACGTGATTGGTGACAAGGAGCATTGCAAATGTCTTTATATCTACTGACAGAAGATTAGATTATAGAAAACAAATTTATTTTTTTGTGGTTTAGGCTTCCATCAATTTTTACGAATCTTTTTCTACTATCGCCTTTTGCAACCACACATCAATGTGCCAACAACAAAATTTTACCGTTTTTCTGGTGCATCTTGCATTGTTCTTTTTTTTCATCATAGCCGGAATACGGCACGGTTATATTTTTAAAGTTTAAAGAAATAGGGCAGACACGATGACTCGGAAGTTATATCTAGATAATTCGGAAGACTCACAATTGGATACTGTATCTGCGGACAGAATGGTATATATAATTAGATTCCATCTGCAAGATTATGAGCGATAAGTAAAACTAGTCACCATATAACATACATTTGGCTATGAATTATGTCAGTGATATGCCTTTATCTGACTGGATATTATCATGAGAAAATTTGTTTTCTGCGAATTGTAATTTTAATACTAAGGTCTTTTTTATAGTGTGCAACTTTCTCATTCAGTAATAATATTTAAATGTTTATCCTATGCAACTGGATAAGTATCAAAACCTCCATTTTGGGGGAATATTATTGCCTGTTAAATAAAAGTTACCCCACTATAACAAAAGAATAGAAGCTAGAGTAAGGTATGAAAATATTAATGATCGTTACATATGTGTAAAAGAGAATTATCCTGAAAATGTAGAAATTATACATATCCATTTTTAATTCATGCTGTAGCCTTTATAGTCAGCTAGACATTTCGTTCAAGCATGAAACATCCCCACGATGATAAGCAGGCCCAAATATCATGGTCGAATTGACAGAATAATAATATCAAACTGAAAAGAGGACACTAGCATAGAGGGTGATTGTCAAGTAACTGAAAACTATAGCATAGCTTAAGCTAAGCCTTATGAGTGAAGTTGGATAGCCGGAACTATTCAGACTACTGGTTATTGTGCTAACATTAGGGCGAGGGTTTAAGTGAACTGTCCCTGTTCAAACTCTTGATTTGGATGGATGAAACGCATACCCTCAGAAATTGTAAGTAAGATCTGAACCGTAACTGCAGTATTAACCACAAGTTAGCTCCCTGCAGCTCTAACAATCAGGTGAACATGGTTTCCATCCATCCCATAAACTTAGTTTATTTCAAAAATATATGCAGGACAAAATTGTCCAAATCTGGTAACAGCATGGGGTAATTTTCTCTCCAAGAAAATGTTTAATATCTAAAAAAAAAAAATAAAAATAAAAAAACAACAAAAATTACGCAACTAACTGATTTTCTTTTGTCTAGGTTTTCAAATAAGACGTTTAATCATCATGACATCATTTATTATAGGAATCACTGTAAAACCCTTTTAAGCTATTCAGCAAGAAAGAGAACAGATTAAAATTGTTTGTGTCAGACCCACTGTCTTGCCAACCGAGCAAAGCTGAGAGGAAAAATAATATCCAGGCCTTCAGTAATGGTAGCGACATTCATTCTCTGGCTTACATGATCAAATGTCATCTCAGAACCATCAAGAGAACGTTCAATAAGTTTTAAAAAGAGGCAACAGAAGAGAGTAAAACTGGATCAGGAGGTCACAACAGCAAGAGGGATCATCATTACACCTTATAACTAAATACATTCTTTTTGTTCAAAGTAGAGTACAAATCCCCGGAGAATTCCAGTAAGATACATTTAATAATTTCTAAGACAACAGTTCAGAGCTTAATCTAACAGTTGGACAATGTTGGTGTTGCACGATTTGGATATTTTTGCTTTTACACCTATATATATATATATATATATATATATATATATATATATATATATATATATATATATATATATGGGTAAAAAGTGAAATTGTTAGAAAGTCTGTAAAAGATCTTGCAGTATAGAGAAAATAGTATTAATATTAAAATTAATGCCATTGTGAAATAGATACCTAACAGTGTCGGCACTAGTATTAGTCGATTATCATGCAGCATAAAGATATTTAATAAAACTTTAAAAATTATATGCAAATTCTCTCCAAAAATGTGATTTTAAAAATGAATTATCTTATCTAACCCCTACGATTAACTCAGAAATATCTAAAGTGAAATGTAGACAAATAAAAAAAAGTTCTTTCGACCCCGCCAATTCAGAAAACTGTCAAATATTAATATCTGACACTATTTTCTAAAGTCAATAAACACTTTAAAAA
Organism: Acanthosepion pharaonis; assembly: GCA_903632075.3. Taxonomy (NCBI): domain Eukaryota; kingdom Metazoa; phylum Mollusca; class Cephalopoda; order Sepiida; family Sepiidae; genus Acanthosepion; species Acanthosepion pharaonis. The sequence goes on from CAHIKZ030005313.1 coordinate 108,406, forward strand.
AAAAGCCCTCTAAGTGAGATCTTCAATAGAAAAACTATTAAGATTATCTACTTCTGTACTAACAACATGTATAATATTATTAATTCATACAATAATCATATTTTAAGAAATTTCTATGGAACAAACAACAAACATGGCACTGAAGCCTTGTCCAGTTTTTCAAATTGTCCAATAGAGGGCAAATGCAGCTCTGCTAGGGTTATATATCAAGCGGTCATTTCCCCCAGAGAAATATGAGAAATTATGTTTACATTGGAATTACTGGGGGTGAATGGAAACAGATATATTATACCCATATGCACTCATTTTCTAACTCTAAACTAAAATACAAGACAGCTCTTTTGGAAATTGAAGGAGAAAAGCTTTGAGCCCACAGTTCGTTTAGAAGATTATAGATTTCGCATGTACTCCTAATAGTCTTATAGTTAGGTGTGACTTATTTTTAAAAGAAAAAATTTGAATAATAAAATACAATACACAAAGCCAACTATTGAATTAGAGGAATGAATTAGTGTTAAAATGTCGACATAAAAACAAATCCAAATTTCCATAATATATGTTTAACTTAATTTACTACTATATTTCCATAATATCCAATCCACTCTAACTCTACACATCTCGAATGTATAACTAATTCTAATTTCTATATCCCACCACTATAGCCTCTTTACATTATATAAATTATAATTTATAAACTTTCCCCTACTCTAAGATCTTCCCCAAACCCTTTCCATTAATCCTGTACATCCTTTTATCTATATATTTTAAAGTTATTTTTAAACACCTTCTTATTCCTCTTTTAATTTTAAATTAATATTTCATTCTTTATATAACCCCAAATTTATGTCATGAGGTTAATACTCGGTTTTAATTTTATAAAATTTCTTCACTTTAAGACAAATATCTGTCACTCTCTCCTGACCACATTCTCGTGCCTTTCGTCTGACTGAAACATTGAAATGGATAAATTATGTATAATTTTTCAACAGATTGACGCTTTTTTAGCATTCACAGTTACATTTCTGTTTCTGACACGAGATTGATGGGAGAGACGTCTTTGTTTGCCCATTTGAAGTGATTTTGGATTTCTTTGTATATACATACACACACACACACACACACATATATATATATATATATATATATATATATATATATATATAGAGAGAGAGAGAGAGAGAGAGAGAGAAAGCGGACACTGAGGTCAACACGTAGTGGTGACAGTGTGTTTGAACACACACTTCAACCCATGAAAATTGCTTTCAAGCAGGAAAGAAACTGTTGCCACTCGGTAATGACCTTAATGCTTAATATTTATATCCCTCTATCCGCTCTAACATACCTTAAAATATATTTTACTCGTTCTGTAATATATATATATATATATATATATATATATATATATATATATATATATATATATATATATATATAGAGAGAGAGAGAGAGAATGATTACACATTTTTCCTGACCGGTTGAATAACAGTGAGTTTCATGCCAGGTACAATCGTCCGGTGCGAACTGAAAGCTGAGCGTTATATAAATTCAAATATATATTCTCAATTCTGCTTTCTTAACATATAAGCATTCAACGTTTATCTAGACAAGAATATCAATTGCAGTTGTTGATAGGACTTATGTAATTAACTCCCACATCAAGCAGACATCACTTTAACATATATTTCCTATTTTTCTTTAATTTTTGTTATATAAAATATTGAGTAATGTGAATTAATTTTCTTCATAGCCGATAAAAGATAAAATTTTTACTTCGGCTTTATTGTTACGGTCAAGATTAGAATCTTGCAAATTCGTTATATATTGAAAAATGTACGGGTTTTCATTAAAAAATTTGATTATAGCAAAAACTCAATAGGTTTCTCTGTCATTTCCATAGTTTCCATCTCTTTCCATCTCTTTTGTAGAATTTAATGAAGTTCTAGCGGATTTTAAATTTAACGCCGTTCTGCTCGAAAAATAATTACATTTTTAGTTTATTATAACCACGTTACTTTGGTATTCTTCCGCAGACATTAGTCGCAGTTCAATAACTAATTTTTCTCATTAGTTCTTATCGCAAGATTTTGTGCAGAAGGTCACCTTGAAAATGGATATGAACAAAAATACTGCGCATGCGTACATGATGCTCTCGATGTGTTCCTCTTTATCAAAAGCATAATTTGCTTCTTTTCTTTGCATTTATTCATAAAAAGCAGATTTCATATGAAGATAAAATCCTGTTTTCTCTTCAGAATTATGCAATAAAAAACATTACTTTAGAATTTCGGACATGACCTAAGCTGGGTTATTCATTGCATATACAGTTGTCTGGTAAAGCCTATATTCTCTATAATATAATATAATATAATATAATATAATATAATATAATATAATATAACTAGCGATACGGTACTCTTGTGAGCAGTTGGTTTCATTAGATAAATTACAACAGAGTAATGTGTTCAATTCTCAAAGTATGCTCCATACATTTGACGTTTTGCCACATGTAAGCTATGCTTAGTAAATCGTTATATTTGTATATCTCTTGTGGGAAATTCGATGTGGTGCAATGGTAAGCAAACTAGTTTCTCTAGATAATTATGAGTGAGTAATCAGTTCGATCCACCACGGGGGGGGGGCTCCATACATTCGGCGTTGTATCTCTTGTGGGAACTTCGACGTAGTGCAATATCTGGCAAACGTATCTCAGTAGATAATTTAGGAGTGAGTATTGAGTTCGTGTCTCATTTCGTGATCCATACCTTCAGCCATGTGCCACATGTTTGCTACGCTTTGTAAATTATTGTAAGATAATCTTGTTTCGACACCGGTGTGGTGTAGTAATTATCAAGTTTGTTTCGCATCATAATTTACTACTGACTAGTGAATTCGAGCTACACTCGGTGCTCCATATTTGCGGCCTTGTGCGACATAAAATCTAAATGATACTCTTGTGGGTACTTCGACGTGGTAAGTTTTGAAACTGATAATAATTTCACGTACCTCAATGCAGTACTTACATACTACCATCTAAGTGTGTGATAGTTATTGTGACGGATATTTGAATCGACGATTGTTTCACTGACTTAGCACAAATAAAGTTTGGTAAATATGGTTGTATTTTAATTAATCTATGAGTGAAATAGCAGCGAATATATATATATATATATATATATATATATATATATATATATATATATATATATATATATATATAAAGGCTCGATTAGGCGAACATCTAAAGCATTTTATCTATAAAATGAATCTAAATACGTCGAAGGATGACCCTCCTGTTGACGTCAGGTGAGTTCAAGGTAGCAGGATTCATAGTCGTTAATAACAGCGACTAAACACACCCGGGGCAGGGTCCTATTTTCGATTACAGAAACCGACCTCCAGAAGATTGCACGCTGCTGACAGTCGTAGTCGGTCCCTGCTGTACCGAATATTTTTATTAAAATTTAGCTCTGACAATATATGTGGCAAGGAGCTCTTTACCCTTTTCAGTGTGAAATCATAAGTATATATATAACGATTATTTATCCTTTATTTTCTTATTTAATAGTGTCATTTTAATTTAGAACAACACCAAATGTCGGAAAATTAGGTTAAGAATATTACATTGCGTCATCCCACCTACCATAAATGTCACATCTGATTGTTTTTTTTATTTGCCTCGAATGCTGGTGTGTGAAATGCGTAAAAGCCTTATCAACAGTTAGGTTTACATTTATTAACTCTACAAGCCATGATTTAAAACATTTTTTAAAATCAGCTTTGTCGAAAGTAAGAATGTTGGTGTTTAATGTGGTCCAAACTGACTACAAATCTTAGATTCTTATCTTTTGTCCTCATTTAAGGAAACGTAAACAAAATCCCCATCTTAAATGCATTAAAAATCTCACATATTCACACCCTTTACTTAAAAATGTGGTATTTTAACAATAAATCACAAACGTTTGCTAATTTTTTATCTTAAATGTATAATGTAAAAAATAAATTAAATATTAAAATAATCATATCTGCTGTGTATGATTATTTTAGAAAACAAAAAAGGTCTAAATTGATGTAAAGATTTTTGCAAGGAACTGCTTTGTTTCAAGTCAAATTACTTCGGCTGTTAATTTAACTTCCTTTTATACACTTTATGAACGCAGAACAACAAATCCAATTTGATGCCATTTTTTGATAACTCCTGAAATATTATGCGGTCGCAGTTTCAAAAATGTCACCTAGGGATAGATTTAATTCTGACTAGTCCGTTGTTTCGAGGGTTGCGATTTCCAACTTCTGAGTGAATGAACAATTCAACTTCTATTTTAATTTAGATATTTATCCCTACTAGTTTTTACCCTATTGTTTTCTGATGAATGAGAATTTTATAAAATCCCAGAAAATCAAATACGGATTTAGTCCCTGTTTTCTAAGTTTAGTTTCATAATTAGCAGAGTTTTATAGATTTTTCCTCCCTTAAAGAAACGTAATCGAAATCATTACCTTAAATGCATTAACAATCTTACACTTTCATACCTTTTACGTAAAAATGTGCTATTTTAACAATAAATCCCAAAAGATTTGCTAATTTATTTCCTCACTTCCAATTCATCGGACTTCATCATAGAATACAACACATTTTCAAGTTATAAGCGAAAGAACTTTGTTGGAAGTTCCTTAATTCAATATGTTGGTTTTCTTTAGACATTTATTTGATTCTCTAGATCAGTGCTTCTCAACCGGTGTTCCCCAGAAGCCTAGGCTTCTGTAAGAGATCGTTAGGGGGTTTTCGCGAGAAACAACGATAAATAGGCTAATGTATCTTTGAGGAATTTTTTGTTTAATTTTATATTCGTAATATTACTACACACGTCCGGCATATTGTTGGAAAATCCTTGGTTATTATAATGAAGGCTTCAACCTCTTATATTATTTAAAATTATAATAATTATACGGGATGTATTTAGCGAAGTCTATATGGCGTTAGATGAAACCGCTCTCGGTGGATAGAAGCTGCATGTGGCGGACTGAGTGACTTACTCGAGTACAGACCGCATGCATTACCATGGAAACTACGCTAAAATGTAGAAGAGATAGATTTTAAATTACTATATAAAAATATGCAAAGATTCCTTGGGGTGGGAAAACTATTTCCAGGGCTTCGCGAGGGTATAACGGTTGAGAAAGGCTTCAGTAGATAATACGGTAGATAGTAAATTGCTTGTTATGTAAGTTACTGTCCTAAGCCGGTTAACTGTATATATTTAAAGAGTAGAAGTTGGTCAAGTTTGGCATGCACTTCTGATAGAAATGAACATCTGGTACACATACACGTTAATATATTTGCTGATGTTAACCGTCTTATCGATTTATTCTAAAGGTAACTGGAATATAGTGAATAGTACTTTTGTTTTATAATTGTTACCGTCAGTATATATGTAGTTTTAGAGAATTACATAAATTCTTTATTTATTCTACGGTAGGTGCGATGCTGAGATCCAAAGAAGGATAGGGATGGCCAAGGATTCATTCCAAAAGCTGGACACAGTCCTGCGAGACAGAAGGATTTCTTTGGAGACAAAGAATACAGAGCTGCTACGTGACATCTGTCCTCCTATAAGGCAACGAATGTTGGACAGTCTCTTCAAAAATGAAGAAGAGTCTGGAGGCAACAGAGATGTGGTTCTACAGAAGGATGCTAAGGATATCATGGATCGAGCGTGTGAGCATACCATCAGGTCTTAGAGAGGATACAAACAATGAGCAGGTTTATTCTTAACATAAGGAAGAGACAGATGAAATTTCGGGGGCACGGAATGAGAAAGGAGGGCCTGGAGAATCTGACATTCCAAGGTCAAATAGAGGGAAAGAGAGACAAGGGAAAACAACGCATGACATACCTGGCGAGCTTAAGTGGATGGCAGAACGTGGTCTGTGAGAGCTGGCAAAGGTATGAAATTTATTGAGAGCTACAAGGAATAGGGGAAAATGGAGAGCTATAATCGCCTACGTTCTGAAAGTACAAAGCACATAAAAAGAAAGAATACAAGCGCATATATTTAGTACATTCAGTATTAATTTCTTGCATCGACAATGAAGTATTTGGTTTGTTATTTTTTCAAACTTTCACGTTTGATGACGTCACTAGTTCAAGAACCAATGAAAATTTAAAGCGAAAGATAATTTTTTTTTTTAAGTTTCAAGCAATTTAAGCTGTTATTTGGAGCTCTAGGGCATTTTAAATTTCCACGGGCAAAAAGAAAAAAAAATCACCATTGCTTTCGCAACTCCAAAATAGCCTGCTTGTGATCGGGTTAAAACTGATCCAGGCATTTTTATATATATATATATATATATATATCCCCAGTTAATGAGTCTATGCGTTAAGGATACAATGGTGATAGACTCCATGTCTATTAGTTTTCGTTGATTGCGTCGTCAGGCATTTATCATTTCTGATATCTGTTTAATATTTCTTCAAAGTTTATTTGATGTGTACAATCTGCATAGAGACAGAAAATTTATAGATGGCGCTTTTCTCCTTCGTTTTCTTCACTGTTTCAGCCTCATTTACCACTGCCGCTTTTGCCTCCGCCTCCTCGACTGTTTCATCTGTCTTATCTAACGCTGCCTCCACATCCCAGATTGTCTCATTTTCCCGCCTTCTCCACCAACAACTTTGTAGACACATAATAATATTCCATTCTTCTATGTTGATTTCTTGTGTTACGTTGTGAACACTTTTTTTTTAATCGGATGTGTAATATTTAATATGGCGCAAATAAGATAAAAAAATTGATGGATGTCGTTGGTTTTCAACTTCCCCCTTTTATTTACTGCCAACGTATATATTAATGTTTTATTACTAGGCTTTCGGAGTTATGAAAAATATCATCCATTAAAAATAGTTTTACCTTTCTTTATTACAACTTAAGACAAAGGTGTAATGTTGCGTAGACCTGTTCAAAACAGTTCTAAATTTATCAGTAATTCTGTTGTTGTAAAACGTCAAAAAACATAAAACAGGAGTGAGTAAAAAAGAAATTCGTTCTCTTCATTATTCATGCTTGTATTAATAAGCACGCATCAATCGAATATCGTTTCTGTTGCATTACTGTATATACAATGGAAAATGAATAAAAAAAAATCTAATATGGAAACTCCACCGATACGTTGCGAAGTTACACAAGGCATATGCGGGTAATGTTTTTTCTCTCAAATCGAAAAGAAATGATTTTTTTTGTTTTTTTTTTTTAAATATTGATATTTATTTATATTAATAAGTATCAAGCAGAAGGTTGCCTCGTTAATTCTATAATTTAAAGAAAATCAGACTGACATTATAATCACAAATAGCCATATTAAATAACCCCATCAGTGGAAGACTTTCAAAAGACGTGTTATGGGACCTTATCTATAATAACATAATGGACTATTCCATACGTAATAAATACTGTGCCTCAAGAGGAAGCAGGGAGTTCAGTCTGAAGTCTGAAGTGAAGTCAGTCAGGAGTCTGTCAGTCAGTCAGAGCGAGCGAGTCAATCAGTCGAGTCAGAGGCAGTCCGCAACAGAATCGCGTTCAGACAATTACTACAAGACATTGAAATAGTGATACTGGTTGAGACTACATTGTTCTCCCTACTAAATCTGATTGTTCGTACTAACACTTTCTACTTCTCTGTATATATTCCTGTTTGTAATATACCTGTGTTATTCCATATCCGTGTTCGAATTCTTCTTTATTGGTTCTACCTTGGACTTTCACCGTGGAACAAGGATCCGGGCCATAACAGTGGCGACGAGGAAACCAACTCTCTACGTGGAGGACATACCTTTTTTTTTGCTATCCGTCGCGAATAACAAGTGGCGACGAAGATTCGAACAATCACGTGAAGAAAAAACAATAAAATCATCTCTCGTCAACATAACAAGTGACGACGAAGAAACCCCTAAAAAGGAAATACGAACTCTATACATAGAGGACTTAATTTTTTGCTATACATCACACATAACGATCTGGAAAACTCTTAAAGAAAAATAAACTTCCTACTCGAAGGACATATTTTTTTTTGCTATCCGTCGTACGTAACAGTGGATGACGATTAAATTCTAAAAAAAAAATATTCTAAAAAAAAAAAAGGAAAATTTTCTTTTCTTGATATCAAATTTCATTGACAACAAAGGAAAGTTTTTTTTGCTTTTTTGTTTTTTTGCGAGCACAGGCTACAGAATATCAGGTTACACAAAAAATACGTTAACATGGAAGATTTTTAAGTCAACCATTATGGAACTTATCAAAATCCAGTTTGAACAACAACAAAGGTACGAACAAAAACATCTAGAAATGCAAGAATTATTGTTACGTCCAATGGCAAATAAGGAGAAAAAACCCGGGAACGAAACAGTTCTCACTCAAGACGCTATTTGGAGTAATATCGAATACGCACCCGACGAAGATAAAACTTGTGCAAATTACTTCCGAAGGTATGAAGATCTATATGATTTTGACTGCAAAGACTGGTCAGACGCACGTAAAGTACGCCTTTTATTAAGAAAATTAGGCACAGGCGAATATACCAAATTCGTTGATTATATCCTTCCTTGAAAAACAAGCGAGTTAACGTTCAAAGAATCTATAAATTGCTAACGGAACTTTTCAGCCATAATACTTCACTATTTCATAAAAGATGGAAATGCATGAACCTTACAAAAAAGGATAGCGAAGATTACGTAACTTTCGCATCCATTGTTAATAAATATTGTGACGACTTCAATTTATCGGAACTCAGCACTGACAACATCAAATGCTTAATTTACGTGCAAGGTCTGGTTTCAACCAAAGACGCAGAAATGAGACGTAGAATACTTACTAAACTGGAAAATGAACAACATCTGACACTTCAAAAACTAGCCGAAGACTGCCAGAGATGCGTCAGCGTAAAAAAGACTCTAAAGACATAGAACAAGCTGGCATAGCATACATACGCAAAGTACAAACAAATTTTCCCTCCTCACAAACAAAGCAAACAAATTTTCCCTCCTCACAAACAAACCGAACTGATTTTCCAGCCTCAAGAACAGGTAAAACAAAATTTTCTTATAATCAATATAAAAAGAAACTACCGCCAAGTCCATGCCATCGTTGTGGGTCTTGGCATTGGGTTAAAGACTGTACATATCGTGCTAAAACTTGTCTATCATGTAAAAAAATTGGTCACAAAAGCTCTCACTGTTGCTCTAGAAAAGACAGCATAATAAGAATTACGAGGACCGACCAAACAGATGAGACTAATATAAGAAAATATGTACAAGTTGAAATACAAAACAGAAAAGTTAGGTTACAGCTGGATTCTGGCTCAGACTTAACTATCATAAATCTACAAACATGGAGAAAAATGAACAAACCTGTCATGTTAAAAACGGATAAAATTGCGAGATCAGTTACGGGGAGAAAGATAAAATTCGAGGGTGAAGTAATTACAAACGTAACATTTAACGGAATGACGAAAAAACTAAAAATATACGTCTTAAGAAATACCGAAAACCTATTCGGGACAGACTGGATGCAAAAATTCGAATTGTGGGATCTACTATTAGCACCTACTGCCAGAATGTAAAAGGCTTATCAACCGAGGCAGACAAATTAAAAGGAAAACTAAAAACGAGTTTCCCCGAAGTATTTTCGGCAGGTCTCGGAAGATGCAAGAAAATGGCAGCTAATATCAAAATAAAGGATAACGTTCAACATATTTTCAAGAAAAAAAAGGAGTGTACCGTTTGCGTCAATAGAAAAGATTGACCAAGAATTATCTAGACTCGAAAATACGGGCATATTGAAAAAAGTAGAGTACAGCAAATGGGCCGCACCGACGGTCTACATTAAGAAGAAATCAGGAGAACTTCGAGTTTGTGCTGATTTCTCTACAGGTTTGAACGCAGCAATAAAGGACTACCACTATCCGCTACCTAGAAGAAGTATTCACTAAATTAAATGGCGGAAAATATTTTTTAAAAATTGATCTAATTGAGGCCTACCTGCAAATTCCAGTCGATGAAGAAAGTACAAAACTACTATGCATAAACACACACAAGGTATTGTACAGATACCAAAGACTACCATTTGGAATTAAAGTAGCGCCGGCCATTTTCCAGCAGACAATGGATACGATACTGGCAGGACTAGAATGCACAATAGCATATCTAGATGACATATTGATTAATAGCGAAAGCGTTGAACAACACTGGCAATATTTACAAGAAGTGTTTAAGAGAATTCAAAGCTACGGATTCAAAGTGAAAGAACATAAGTGTGATTTTTTCATGAAGGAAATTAAATATCTTGGCCATATAATAGACCAAGAAGTTAGACGTCCAAACCCTGAAAGGTCTACAGCAATAAAAAAAAGATGCCAGTTCCTAAGAATATAACAGAACTACAAAGTTTTCTTGGATTAGTGAATTACTACCAGGAATTCATACCTCAAATACATAAACATCGCGCACCATTGAACGAACTGCTAAAGAAAGAAAAATTTTGGCAGTGGACAGATCAGTGCCACGAAACATTTGAAAAAATAATCAAGACATTAACATCGGATTTATTTTTGGCACACTATGCTCCTAAACTAGAGATTATTGTAGCAAGTGATGCGAGCGCCTACGGTGTCGGAACGTGTATATTACATAAAATGCCAGATGAGACAATAAAACCTATCGCACATTTCTCGAACCCTACTACCAGCGGAGAAAAACTATTCACAAATTGAGAAGGAAGCTCTAGCAATTATCTTCGCAGTAACAAGATTCCATAGATATGTCTATGGTAGACACTTTACTCTGCAGACGGATCACAAACCGTTAATAAATAGGTCTACCGGTGTACACGGCAAATAGGCTACTTAGATGGGGAACGATTCTTCTGAACTATAATTTCAGATTGGAATATTTACCAACGAAAAGAATCGGGCACGCGGATGGTCTGTCGAGATTTATATCAACAAAGACAGAGCCATTGGAAGATACGGTAATCGCAGCCCTTATAAATGAAGAAGACATAAGAACAGTACTATGTTGTGCAGTCAGAAACCTCCCAGTCACATTGCAAGACATAAAAAATGAAGCCAAAAATGATGAATTTATTAATGAAACAAAAGCAAAAATAGCAGAAAAAAATGAGAAAATTTCGGACAGCTTTTCTCTATGCGATAATGTGCTACTTTACAACGAAAGGGTTGTAATCCCCAAAACTTTACAAAAACGGATACTAAAGGATTTCCACAGAGGACACCCGGGTAAAAATAGAATGAAGTCGCTAATGCAAAGCTATGTATATTGGAAGAATATTGTCCGGGATATTTCTCAAATGGTGGAAATGTGCAAGGGTTGTAATTTAGCAGCTAAAGCACCGCCAATCATACATAAGCCTTGACCTGAAACTGATCGCCCATGGTCAAGAATACACGCAGATTATGCAGGACCAATTGACGGGTTCTACTATTTAATAAAAATCCTACTACAGAAACGATCATAAATTTCCTCCACGAGCTATTCGCTCGGTTTGGCGTAGGGGACTGTTTAGTAAGAGATAACGGAACGCAATTCAGGTCAGCAGATTTCCAAGAGTTTTGCGAAATCTATCAAGTAAAACATATAAAATCCCCGCCTTACCATCCAAGATCAAATGGACAAGCGGAGAGATTCGTGGATACTCTCAAAAGAGCATTACGAAAAGCGTACGATGTGCCTACGGTGAAAGCATTACAGCAATTCCTACAGGTATATAGAATACCGCCAAATAATGCGACACCATCAACATTATCACCAGCAGATATCATGTTTGCTAGGAAAATCAGATCAGCGTTCGATAAATTACTACCAAAAAAAAACAAAACAAGTAACACAGTCCTACACACCAAAAAGAAAATTCCTCCCAGGGGAAAAAGTTTTTTTAAGGCATACAAAAATAATACCTCTTGCTGGGAACAAGGGATAATTGAGAAAAGAATTGGCAATATGATGTACATAGTTCAAGGGAAAAAATTCATACACAAAAGACACGTAAACCAAATAAGGAAGAGACCGTTACAAGATGCTAACGGTCCACCTCAAGAAGAGATATTGGACACGATTTTCGACACATTCGATATAAAAAGTCCGCAAATAATGCCAGAACCAAGAAAATCGTCTAGAAAAAGAAAATTTACGGAACCTTTGGAAATAAATCCAAACAAAAATATATTAAAAAGCCCCTGCTACGCAAAGTTTTCGGAAGGGGGGTGTTATGGGACCTTACCCATAATAACATAATGGACTATTCCATACGTAATAAATACTGCGCCTCAAGAGGAAGCAGGGAGTTCAGTCTGAAGTCTGAAGTGAAGTCCGTCAGGAGTCTGTCAGTCAGTCAGAGCGAGCGAGTCAGTCAATCGAGTCAGAGGCAGTCCGCAACAGAATCGCGTTCAGACAATTACTACAAGACATTGGAATAGTGATACTGGTCGAGACTACATTGTTCTCCTACTAAACCTGATTGTTCATACTAACACTTTCTACTTCTCTGTATATATTCCTGTTTGTAATATACCTGTGTTATTCCATATCCGTGTTCGAGTTCTTCTTTATTGGTTCTTCCTTGGGCTATCACCGTGGTACAAGGAACCGGACCATAACAAGACGCAACAACAAAAAGGATTAGCACATATGAGTAGAATAAAAACTAATAATACAATCAAACTTTTAACTCTCCCCATTACCACAAAATATTTCGACGACAACTCCCATCAGCAATAGAATGAGCGATAACAGTGAAGTTTAATTACCAGAGAAACTCTTTTAATGAAAAGATTTTATAAATTTCAACCAATAATAATATTAATTCTTCGGCCAATGAAAGCCGAATAATTCCTTATAAAAAAATGGTTAAATTTACTATAACCACGACGAAAGTTTACGATATAATAAAAAAATAATTACTATATCTTTAACATTGATTTGAAATCATCAATTCAGACATCAAGAAATAAACTCAAAAGTGATTTCTACACAGGAATTTGCAAGAAAATCTTTTGGAAAGTATATGGCGATTTATGTCCAAATTGAATCTGATATATTGTGATATTTGACTTACCACCGATGATGCCAAAATAGACTTTAATCTTGGTGCCCACCAGAGAAGTCAAGTGAATCCTTGTCACAATTTTCCATTAGAAATCTTCACTAGAACCCAATGGCTATCCTCGAGATATGAATGGTTATTTGATTCAGCTGAAACTGTGATGGGCTCCCATCGCATAAACTGGATGACAAGATATATAACCACTAACTTGAGAGAGAATGCAGCATCCACGTTTGGAGAAAACACTACAAGTCACACACCAACTCGCTGACAATAAAATCAGAGTTGACTAAAGTTTTTATTCGTTCTTTAGTAATTAACTTTACTTAATAATTGTGACCAGATGCATCTGTTTCGAATTGTCTTTCGTAAAAGACAACCGACTTTGACTAAGATGGTATCCCATTACAAGATGTTTCCTCATCGGTTCAACGTTATTTAGCCCCCATAAAATATGGCAGCAGAAAACAAGTCATAATGGGCTTATTAAAACAGCTAATACTATAGACTCCGTTACGCTAACAACGTCGCTTATTGAACCTTGGAGGACTCGTAAAGTATGAGCTTGTCTATTGAGTCCTGTTTCCTGCAGTTGCTTCAGGCTGAAAATAATCCTCTGGAGGAGGCCAGGTCCTATATGACCGGTTAGTAATAGTTCCAGAATGGTACAGGCATGTTTACTTGCGATTAATTGTGCATGTTGGTCTGTCTAAACATGTCACAGACTGTTGACTGATAAGTGGCTCTGTTTGATGAAAATTGGCAGTTTCTAATTGTAGCCATCTATTCAAAAAGGTCGAGTCATTCCAGTAAGATAATTCACCATGCTCTCGAAGTCAAATTCCTGGAAAATTCCGTCTGATAATGTGTGGAAAAATCGTGCATTGATAGGATAAAATGCAACGTTCAATTCGACTGAATGTTCCTGCACATACAGTTGTTGCATGCTAACCAGAGGATATGGCTAAACATTTCTCCATAGATTTTCTGACCATTTATGGAATCAGCTATCACGATGGAATTGCTGTAGTTCGCCAGATTACTTAAATTTTCGGAGGTCAGTGTATATAATATTTTGTGTTTTCATATGTGAAGTTTTCATACATCACAATTTCTAAACATTACATTATAGGTCATGTAGATATAAGAGGTATTCAACGAAGACTGTTATGGTTTTATTATTTTTTATGTTTATTCCAATATTGAGCATGAACATGAAAAGGTAAGATATTTATTATTATAGAAGTTATTATTTTTTTATAATGCATATAAATTCATGTCATTAGAGGAACTCTTCAAAATATTAAGAAACGTTTTATGTGTAAACTTTTTAAAGAAAAGTATTTTCTTTGCAATAACAATTTTCAGCTTCTGTCTATATTTCTGAGATGAGATATTATGTAAATTATTTACATTATTCGGGCTATTGACCTCATTTTTGTCGCCATATTTATTACAACGTTTCGACTCACACTCTTTGGATTATGTCACTGGATCTAACTAACATGGCACAGTGGATAAAAACGTTAGTTAGATCCAGTGACAGGATACAAAGAGTGTGAGTTCAATACCTGGTTAAGGCAGTAGAGAACTTTCAGAGGGAAATTAACAGGAGATAACTGATAACTGACATACATTAAAAACATGGCACGTGGAACCTAGAACAGTCTACCCCAGTGAGCGAAATAAAGGGTTCAGTTCGACATTCCAACCACCTGAAGAAGGCCGCAGCGTACAACGGCCGAAACCTTGTAATAAATATGGCGACAAAGATGAGGACAATAGACCGAATAATGTAAATAATTTTCAGCTCATTGCAAAAATATTTATTTACTCAAGAGTAAATGGAAGACTGAACGCAATTTTTTCTCGGAATATCAATCTGGAAATGTGTGTTCTTTATATTCGATTATTTTGTAGCACTCTTGAGATTAACTACTCCGCTCGTAAAAATAAGGATTAATTATTTTGGAAAATTTTGAGGGATTAGAATTTAGTTGATGTTCCGTTAACTTCAATATTCGTCAGAATTGAAAAATGTTGACTTTTTATCATTTTAGAAGTGGAGACGTCGTCATGATAATAAATACATAACAGATACAGTGTCTTAAATAATTATCTTTAGACTGTTTTTTATTTTAAAATATCAATTCTCAAACTTGTATTGATAAATTTGTACTGATACGGATTGGAAAAAAGAGACAACACCAGTAATATTAAAATTTACATATCCAGTGACTTAACATCGAAAAAAACTTGACATTGAAATCCGAAGTTTTATTGGAATAGCTTTCCTATAGTTAAGTAACATATTAAGAAGCAGTAAATTTCAATAGAAACAAATAAAATGTACAAATGTTTTTTTTTTTTAAATCAGTCTTTAGTTATTTCCTCGGGGGTTAGGAGTATACCTGAGACAATATGGTAGTAGGAATATGGTTCTTTAAATGGATGCTGAGAATACCACCACAGATGAGCAACGGGGAAGGGGGGGGTTAAGGAAAATAAAAAAAAGGTGACATACTTAGAATTAGAAGAAGACAGTCGCATATTCTTGGACACATAAAGAGAAAAGAGGGCTTGGAAAAATTAACACTCACGGCCAAGAAGAACAGAGAAAAGCACTGAATAACCGACCCAGCGGAACTTGTGAATCTTGTTGGAAAAAGAAGGATAGTAAAAATACTAACATTGCTAAGAGATATAAAGAATAGAAAGTTTTGGGAAGTCATGATCGCCCATGTTTTGAAGCGACACAACACGTAGAAGAAGAATATCTATTTTCTTTCGCTTAAAATCAAAAAGCAAAAATCTTTAAAACTCCACCATTCACGTCTCACTAAAAGAATCAATACTGTTGGAAGGTTTCATTTATTTTTTAATTGTCCAGTCATTCATTTTTTTCCAAACACTTTTAATGATGGATAAAATTATTATCTTTATATACGACATTTTTATTTTTATCTAGTATGAATAAAAAACCTGCTCATCAACAGGATGCATGACAGTCCACTGACTGGACACAAGATGGACATTAGATGGACATTAGAAAAGTAAAAATATTTCAGAGATGGAACAAATACATCGGATAAGTTTTCACCGACGAAAGAGAACAATCGGCTATACACAGAAAGGTTGAAGGATCAGAAATATTAAAATCTGAAGTGAAATCAGTACTTGTGAAGTAAAGCAGCTGGGCCAGACGGAATTGTAATAAAGATGCTGGTAGTCATAGGTAATTTTAGTATAGGCAAGATTGAAGACACAATAAATAAAATATACAATACCGTAAGACTTAAGTAGATTTATTTTCATAGCACTACTTAAGAAGTCATATGCAAAAGAAATGTGAGTTCAATCGGACTGTCAGCCTAACGAGCCATACAATAAAAGTTACCCGAAATTTGATGAATAGAATACGCAACAAAAATTTGAGTGGAATTATGACAAGAACAACACAGGTGCATTTAAGACACAAGGAATGCGATATTTACGCTCAGAATTATATCAGGAGTAATCCTAACAGAAGGATAGGATTTTATAGATTATACAAAAGCGTTTAATAATTACGTCACAAAACCTTTTGGAACTGCTTGGAAACCTTGACATATTTGGGAAGGATATTTCTATAATCCAGAACCTATAATGGCAACAAATGGCTTGAGTAAGTATAGAAAAATAGAAAGGTATATAAGACAAGGATTTCTTCTCACCAGACTTATTCAACGTATATAGTCAGGGGTTTCTGAGAAAATAATAAGTCCTACCAGATTCATTATCGGCGTCCACAATCTTCAT
Organism: Acanthosepion pharaonis; assembly: GCA_903632075.3. Lineage (NCBI taxonomy): Eukaryota > Metazoa > Mollusca > Cephalopoda > Sepiida > Sepiidae > Acanthosepion > Acanthosepion pharaonis. The sequence continues at coordinate 125,313 of CAHIKZ030005313.1, forward strand.
ATAATATATCCACATGTCACAGTGTAGTTAGCATGCATGGAACGAAAACTACAACATTCCTATGGAGGGCAATGAAAAAAAGCGGGAAGAAAGGAGTAAACATCAAGTGTGAGAAGATATAATGTCTCGTTGTTAGCAAAGGACAAGGCCCGATATGCAAATTGCAAATTCGAGATACTAAAATCAAACACGCACAACAATTATCTGGAAATCCTAAGGTGTACTGGGATAGCGAACGATGCCTTTCAAAAGTTAGAAAAAAAGAAAAGAGAATTGAACTGTTATGAACATATCAGTCCTCCTATATTGCACTAAATGCTCGACAATCCCCTCACAGATGAAGAAGAAACTTGAAGCAACAGAAATGTGGTTCTACAGAAGGATGCTGAGAATACCATGTGATATGAACCGGAAAGGGATATATTTGTTCGAAATAGTATAGTGGATTTCAACTGCTGTAACCGGGTAGGGCAATCTAGCAGGTAACCGTAATGGACTGGTCCTCGTCGTAGTGGTAGGCAATAGGCGTAGGAAATAGGCAAAGACAATAGGCGTAGTCAATAAGCGTCGTTCTGTACCTCCACATCAGTCTGTATTTATGGCTGACACCAGCCAATCATATTACTGTGATGGGGACCCCAGGTGTATGCATATTCATTACATCACCATGGATCGACCATGTGAGCAACGACGAAGTTGTACATAAAATGGAAACCAAAATGGCACATGCTTAACATCAGAACGAGACAATTGAAATTATTTTGAGTACAAAAGGGAAGATAGGGGAAATATGCATGAAATTCCTGGCAGGCTTGAGTAAATGGATGCCGAAACAAGATTTAGTAGAAATAACAAAAACATAATCTTTATTAAGACCTTCAAAGGACAAGAAATTGTGGAGAATCATTATCACTTATGTCTTGTATGGACATGGCATATAGAAGAAGAAGAAGAAGAAGAAGAAGAAGAAGTATGGTCAAGATATTTTTCGATTGTTTTTTTTTCTTTTGATATCTCCTCGTCTGTCACGCAAATTAAATGTGGAAATGATGAAGAGATCTGGCTCTATAGAATGACACCGATGAAAAATGTAAACAAAATCTTTTTTAAAGAAAATGGGGAAAAACGGACTTCTCTTTAGAATCAATAAATTTAAAATGTCTCACGCATATAATGAGAAAGGTGGGTTTAGAGAATTTGACACTCACAGGACGTAGTAAGGGCATGATCTATAGTGGAAACTAGCGTCTGACTATCTAGCCAGCTTTTCTAAATAGTTGTCAGAACAGGGACTAGGAGTGATAATAAGGGGTAAAATACTGTTTGTAACTATAAATGATTGAAAGTTGTGGAGGACCAGGATCACACGTATCTTGAAGAGACACAATTCAAAGAGGTCTGCTCGAATAGAGATATCCGATGTGTTCATAGATTTGTTTTTATTAATATTCATCCTATGCAAGGCCCAAGGGTCTCTCGAGATAGATGGATACTAAAGGAGTTTGTTGTGTGAACTGTAAGTCTAAGAGATATAGGTATTTTTTTTATTAGTAAAACAAGTTTATCTTTCAAACATTTCAGACAAAACAGTTTTAGGAAAAACAGTAAAAAATCTGTAAAATATATAAGGAAGAGCAATGTGTGTTTGTATTTAGGCATGCCCGTGTTCTGTATATTGAGTGTTTGAATACATTCGGGTTGTATATGACGCATTTTGTCACATATTCCTATCAAGAAATATCTATTTTTTTATAGATGTACAACTTTTTGCCCGTTTTCAATCGTGAAGAAAAAGAATCTGCATGTTTCTGACTTCATCTTGGCACCGTTTATCCCCGACAGGCATGCATGCATTCATTTAAAATGCAAAGAAAATCTCGCGAGTATCACGTTGCTATAATCCAAGATAAAATTAAAAAAAAGTAACTGCGTACAAAACAATAAACACGAATTTCCCTATTATTCAAGGAAAAATACATTAGAAATAGATATGTCATATAACATTGTTCTTCGTTTTAACACGATATGAAGTTAAAAAGAAAACGTTCACTCCGAACCTCATCTACAAATTTGATTAATATTTAGGTGTACTGGAGATTTATTCAAGTTTTGTGAACATGTTATGGTCTATTAGAAAGTAAGTAAAATATTATATTACATTTATCAATGTTTTCTCTATTCAAGGTAGAGTGACCCTGAATGATATCAGTAAAAGTAGATATAAATGAAGGTTTGGAAAACATAACAGAAAGATAAGGATTGACTCTACAGTTGAAGATGTTAAGATTTTACTCTTCAGGAAAGCATCCACATGGGAGTAAATTGTTGGGGAGAAACTTTCTAAGTGAAACGCTCTTCTTAGCAAAGGAATTGTTAGGGAATGAGTGTTATTCAAATTGTATTGAGGGTGGACATAGAAAGGCGTTTTTTTTTTGTTTTCGACATTTTTATGGAACTGGCGACAAAGTAGACATATACTTGCGACATTTAGTCTGTAAGAAAGAGGCATTAGGTTGGAAATTATATCACTCACAAGGCCGCGTAAAGTATTTTGATTATTATTATTAGTTTTTTTTCCCAGCCACTTCTAAAGTGCACAGAAAATGACAGAAATACAAATATCCCTAGTTTTTTATTCTTCATTTGTTAAACGTTTTTCCATTTATCAAACTTTATTTTGATTCTCTAAAGTTTTCCCCAGTGGATTTGTAATGAAGGTATCTCATCATTTAGAACTTAGTAAATCTCCGAAAGGCAAGTAAAGTCGACTTTGATTGTTTAATCTTTTACCGTGGATGAAATGCTAAAATTGTCAATATGTTAGTCCAATTTGTAACAGGTTATAAAAATATAGAGAATGTTCGAATATTTGATCTCCTAAAAGTGTTTGCTTCCTTATATTGGTTGCGAATCATGGGCTTTTGTGTTCCATATGCCGCAGAACTCAGATATTATTGTTGGTAGACACTATATTCTGTATGTTGATTTCTTAAAATAAGATGCTTTATTTAACTTTAACATTAAAGCAAATTTATAGTAATACAGTGAATATCAGATGATTTGAAGAATGTTTATTAATAATCAGGTATTTCATTGAATGAATACAAGAGAATGATTCTTTTCAAAATATACAGCCACTGCCATACCCTCCCTCTTTTAAGTGGACAGTGATTTCAGTTCTCTGGTAGTTATGTGATGCCTTTCATTTCGCATGTGCGTTTTCGTAATTGTTGTTGTGACAGAATGAGTGCCTGTTTGTGTGAGTGTTTTTTGGATGGATGCTTGTTTTTATACTATTATAATTCCGCAGTTTTTTCGTCCAGTTAACTGATGGTTCTGCCACATTTAGGGATTGTGTGTGTGTCTTTGTATGTGTATGTGGGGGGGTATTATTAAATTTATATTGTTTTGTTTTCATGTAAATAGTATTAATTCATATTGTAAATAATCATTGTTTTTTTTTAATTTGTTGTTTTATTCCCCTCCCGCCACAGACTTTAAAATGTACATATGGGAATAAATTAGGATTTCATAGAGACATTGAGGTATTATGGTGGATGTAGTAAGAAAGGTAGGAGAGAATGTGTTGTTTTGGTGATAGGACTATTGTTGGTATGTTTGGGTCAGTGTTTGTGACTAGCTAAGTATAGAATTAAGACAGAAGAAGACCGTCCATTTCCCCTATCCCCCTTTTGGCCTTGTGCCACATTTTGTACTATTGTACAAATAAATATCTATATAGCCACTGCTTCTGGAATGAGTCTCACAGTTGAAACAGTTGCATTTTTCCTACCAGGGTCATGATTTTCTGTTTGAGCCTGGGTTCAAAATTTGGGTTTTGAATAAGCCGTCTTCATCTGGAATATTGGCGCAAGACAATCTTACTTCTCTTCTTTAATCTTCTACCAACCCTAAATTAAATTTAATAAATATTATGAAATAGTTATCAGTAGTGATTTTCAAGATATATTTTTGATATATTTTTAGATTTCTAAAGCTTTGGTGGTTTCGATTTTGCAGTCATGTGGATGATACCGTATTGAGATTTGATTCAGAGGAAAATTTCAGAAACATCTAGATAAAGTAGCAAGGAAAGATTGAAGAAAAGACAAACTATAAAGAGTAAGAAGAAGGAATATATGCTCGTCCGAAAGAAACAACAATGTAAGAAATTGCCATATTATATCTATAAGGTGACTTGGGTGACAATGAGGGAGTCGGAGTTAACTCCTCCTTTAGTTCGTTAACCCTTTAACCAGGGGTCTCTCTTCCCTGGCTATACATAGTCGCTGATCCTTCACCTCCTCCTCTTTTTCCTCAGGCTTTCAGCCTTACCACCTCTCAGATCTGAACGCTCACAGAGACAGCGTTTCCCAAATGCTGGGAACACTCTGAGCACAATACACGTACGTACGAACACTTACCACACACACACATATATATAACATTCACCACACGCACTCTGTCCATGTAACTTGTACCTTTCTTGTTGTTATTAATATATATATTTGTTTGCGTATATTTATCGGTCTTGTGTTTGTTTTTCTTTGCCTTGTTTGGACTTAATTAAAGTCCAACTTTCTCAGGTAGTTGGACCGGCTAGCAGGAAAATCTTATCCCACGTGTATTCATCTACTTATACTCAACAACATCGCCGACACGGTCTTCTACAAGTCTATATATATATTTACTGTCATGAGCTATTGTAGTTTTTTTTAGTTTTAGCTAGACGCACAAATACAGACATCTGCTCTTTACACACACACACACACACACACACACACACACACACACACACACACACACACATATATATATATATATATATATATATATAATAAAACAGATAGGTAACTCTAAAAACTTGATAAAAAAGATTAATTAAGGCCACAAAATTGGTTAAAACAAAAAAATCTTTTTTTTTTTACTGGTGTCAGCAGTTGGGGCAAAGATTAGTATCAAAAAAGTATATTTTATTTTTGGAAGATTTTTTTTTAATAAATAGAAAATGCTGGAAAATTGTCTTGCAGATGAGATGTGGTTCTACAGAATTATGATAAGAATACCATTGAGTGTCCAACGAGGAAATTTTTAAGAAAATTAAAACTCCAAAATAAGATCATAAAGATAAAAATAAACTTTACCACTCACAGAATAAATGGAGGCAGAAGTGGAAGAGGAAAACAGCAGCTAAACTCCAAGTCTCTTCGAATGGTAGTGTCGGAACAAAGATTCATTGTAAAGTTTCATGAACTTCTGGAAATCTATGATCGATCATCTGAAAGGAAACGGTAAAGCATGTTTGATCCTCAGTGAGTATCATAAATATCTGGGCACTTCGACGTGGCGTAACCTCATAAGTAAAGAAATAGATATGTCATATAACATTGTTCTTCGTTTTAACACGATATGAAGTTAAAAAGAAAACGTATCAGAAAAGTATAGTTTATTTTTGGAAGATTTTTTTTTAATAAATAGAAAATGCTGGAAAAGACTACAATTCCTCTTACGATATAGAAAAGAAAAGTTCTTCACATCATTCGAAGCAGCGAGGGGCGGAGAAGGCTGTGTTTAGGGACGTCACAACAGTATTACTATTTTCGATAGATAACACCTCTTTATATATACACGGTGTTGCGGTTAGTGTAACGGATTTTGGCCGAGAAATTGAATTGAGTTAGTTGGTGTTGCTAGACCAGTTACGACTGAATACTGAGTTCGATTCTCACATACTTTCGGCCTTGTGCCACATCTAAGCTACGCTTAGAATGTCATTTTTGAGCACTTCGACTTGGCGTAAAGTTTAGCAAGCAATTTCCGCTAAATCAATTACAACTAAATAGTGAGTTCCATCCTCCCTGGGTGCTCCCTACTATCGGCCTTATGCCACATCTACACTACGCTTAGAAATCATTTGGGAACTTGGACGTGGTGTAATGGTTAGCAAGCTTGTCTCGCTAGATGAATCACTACTGAGCAGCGAGTTCGATCTTACGGATGCCTCTTAATCTTAACCTTGTGTCACACCTAAGCTGTTGTTAATAAAGCAAGTTGGGGCAATTCGAGGTGGTGTAATTGTTATTAGCAAACATGTTCCACTCGAGCCATTACGGATTGGTAGTGAGTTCGATCCCCACTAGGTGTTTCTCACTTTCGGCCTTGTGTCACACCTAAGCCAAGCTTAGAAAATAATTCTAACCTTGTGCCACAATTGTTGTATATTAACGCAATAAATCTTGACTATCATAATTATCTGCCTTTAAGCGAGACTAAGGTGAGAATTTATACAAATGACTTTGTGGAATAAAAATAGATTTTTCTTGCCTCTGCCTTTAAGGGTGAATTAAATAGAAAATTTATCATCTCACACAACCCCACATCGTCATTAGTAGATCTAAAAACATTATTTATTTTTGCTCTCATCGAAAAACAGGAAATGAATGCTAAGAACATCATTACTGTGAAGATTTGAATGATGTGAAGAACTTTTCTTTTCTATACCGTAAGAGGAATTGTAGTCTTGGACAAGATCGGAATTCGGAATCTCATATAACTGAAGCGAAAATCTTACCCCTAGAAGAGAACACCGGGAAAATTTCATTATCTTATTTAAATCTAATCTTTTTAATGTTGACTAGACTGACAATCAGCAGATGGAATTTAATCATATTATTTCTTTAACGAAGTCTTTTAATGGGTTTATTTTAATGGGCTTTTTTCCGTCTTCTTGGAAATTTCTTTCATTAAACTGCTTCTCTTTTTTTCTGACAGAGTTTAAGCAACTTTGGAGCTTGTCAACAGATTTTCCAAGCTCTTTTTGCGTCTAACGAAACTGTTTTTTGATGAGTCAACTGTTCATACAAGATCAGAATCTTAATTAGTTCTTATATGTTTATCGAGTACCTAGTTTAACTCTAACACGATGATATCACGATGGATGATTGGGACAAGTAATCTTACAATGAGAGTGAATTAATTTAACTGATTCCGCTTCTTATAACCAAGAGAATTGTGACATATTTCCAAAGTAGCATCGGGACGTAGAAGCGGTACGAAAACAGAAAGGCTGGACGTAATTCGGCGGGAGACGGGCGCCCGTCTCGCGTGGGGAGCAGAGGATTTTTTTACGTTGGACGAGGAGGCAGCAGACGCGAGCAAGCGGGCCGTCCATGCGACGGTGGCGCGGCCATTTTTGCCTGCTGCCGCGAAACGAGATTATACTTGATAAACGAACGGAACATTTTAAGACTGAGCAATTACTTCAAAGACCTTCCTACCCTTTGAAAACGCTCATACTTCCACACGTACGATCCTGCCTACGTACACATGAACTCATCCTTGAAAGTACTACTACGAACATTTTGCCGACCTTGTATCAACCAAAATACATTAATTTTATTTGTAAAGACCTTAATTGATTTATATGTATATTCATTTGTTTTTTCACTTTACAATTTGATTTTCTTGTTTATACTCCTCTTATGGTGGGATATCTAACTAACATGGCCAAATCAAACTAATCTGTATCTAGACCCAGGCACTTCACTATAACTGATAACCTACTATACTACCTGATATACTATCTAACCAGCACCATTCGTTAGAAAACGACAAAGATAAAGGAAAAAGAGATAAAAAAAAAGTTTAATCGTAAAAATCGGAAACAAGCATGAGAAAAATTTGAAGACAAAGGAGAGAACATCCTTATCATTGGAAGATTTCCCAGGACATCATCAAAGATGCCTGCCATATGCACCTTAGAATCCTTTCAACGATGCGGGAGATAACCAAAACAATTCAGTGGGAAGGATTGAAGAATTTAAATTTGTTTTGCAGAGGGTTGGAAAGTCTGGAGAGTGTACCAAGAGAAATGATTCCATGCAGAAACTTGTTACTAATAACGCGAATATTGGAGAGAGAAAGGTAGAGAAGCTTAGCTGATTTTGGTAAATAGATTTAGTTTTAGCATTATTAATTGTTTTATTCATGGGATAAGATTTTAGAGTGGACAAGAATAACAGTCACTACCCAAGAATAAGGTAATACAAGCCGGACGGAATAGTGTGGTCTCAGTGTTGCCCACCGGGTGGGTTTCATGGACATATATTCATGCGTGAAATGGTATTGGATGAACCTTGATAATATGCGACCGTGCAATATCTCTAAGCGATACCAAAAAGTTCAGGCTCGTAGCTGTCAGTCTGAACACAGCGTCCAGAAAACTTTCAACCCTGTTGCCTCTATAGAAAGAGTCGTAACTAGCAACTGGTGATTTCGCTAAAATATCAGCTCAGCTGTTCTTAATAGAGCCCCAGAAGAGAGAAATCCATCCTAAATATGAAAGAGCATAAAGCTCTATTCGCCTTTAAAAACGAGGCAGGAGTGTGAACAGGGCGATAGGTGAACCTATCTACTGCTATTTACCTAAAAAGAAAAAAAGTTTTAGATGGAAGCTTAAAGTGAAGATAAAGGGGTTTGAAGTATAGAGTTAAACTATGAGCACGGAGTATTCGAGTGCATGGATTTCGGTAAGGTTAATTTTGGAATGGCCGACGCATAAATAACTATGCAGTTTTGACTAAGTATAATCAAATCAAATTAAATTAAATATATAAAAGCAGAAAACAGGTACCCAGGCTTCACCAGCCGAAGAAGGCCGGAGAGTATAACGACCGAAGCGTTGTGGATATAGCAACAAAGATGAAGACAACAGTAAATAGTTTAAATAATAAGAATGCCTTATCTCAGAAATATAGACAGATATTGAAAATAAAGTAATCTCTTGTGAGACTGGAACTCACACTGTCTTCATTTACATATAATTTGCCCTATAGATTTATTCTACACCGACTCGGGTAAATAAAACATTAACGCTCTCAGATTGCATTTGTATAATTGTGTTTTAAAATAAGATTTTCTTATATGAAGTATTTCCGCTTTCAAGAATTCCGAGTAGAGTTTTTTCAGGGCAATTTATCTTTTGTTAATGAATTAAGCAAACCGATGATGGATATAAAAGCTATGAAAAATTAATTGTACGGGCTTTTATTTAGCTGAAAAATAGAATGTAAAAACATAATATACGAAACGAATTCCCTAAAACTGGGAAATTTAATAACAAATAAAGAGTTTCTTCAATTACCTTAAAATCCATTCTCAACCGAACAACTCCCATGGTTGGGTTCTAAAATATTCACTTGGATAATAAATCTTCCTACTCTCTGGGCCCCATAAATATTTTACTAAATTTGCCATGGAAGATTAAATTTAATACGAATCGGATGCTTTTTACAAAGGTTTGCAATTTCGTCTGGTCAAATAGAGTCGTAAATTTTGCACCATGATATATATATATATATATATATATAGATAGATATATAGATAGATACGGAGGCCATTCTTTCCAGGAATATCATAATGCGATGATAATTCACTTAACACGTCCTAGGTCTTGAACAACGAAAGTGGTGAGCGTCCACATTTTTAAATATATATATATATATATATATATATATATATATATATATATATATATATATGTATTGGCAGTTTTCTTGATATCGATTACAAGTTTTTAATCAATATACATTGCTATAAATGAAAGAGTGGATGTCTTCAACTAAATCTGTGTCCTCTTCTTCCCCGACGCCCTAACCTCTCCGGGAGAAAATCCAGTTTTAGATACCAAAAGGGCGGCAAGTTCAAGAGAAATTATTATTTTCATACCAAGTCCAAAATTAATGTCGTCTGCGAGGCGAATGTGTGATGTCAGCTTCTAGAAAGATTATCTGTCACTTCGGCTTGGTCAATCACAAAAATGGAATATTTTACTATTTGATCATTTTCATTCAGAAAACCAATGTCTTATTTGCCTAAATTCGTTTTACAATCATGTGTACGTTCACGTGGAATATTAGAAAAAAACACTTTTCTTAAACGGGGCTGCAAAAGTAGGTACGAACTAATGAAAAACAAAACGTGATTACAAAATTGATTAACTACTTTTATGCATTGTATTGATTTATCTTCTGTATAGAGAATATATCGCATTGAAGAATAGGGTGTTTTTCGCTGGGAATATTCTTGATAGCCTTACTACAGTTGATATAGAACTACTTTTGTAGACCCCCTGTCTATGCTTTCGAGCCGTCTATTATTAATAACAGAAAATATTCGATAGTGTAATTCAAGAATATAAAGCTTTTGAGAGAATATATATATATATATATATATATATATATATATATATATATATATATATATATATATGTGCTGGGTGCGATGTATAAATTATCGTTTAAATTACGTAAAATGAAATAAAACTGACATCTCATTTTAACAGAGATATTTACCAAAATTGCACAAAAAAGTCTTCAAATACTAAAGAGAAAAATTGTCCAATATAATCGTCATTGGCTTCAACCACGATCTCCAGATGATTACGAAATCTCCTGTAAATCTTCTAGTCGGTCTCCTTGTTTGTTGGTCAATGCTGTTATATTCCTTGCCTTTAGTTCATCTTTAGTGTTGTAAGGAGTTTTGTTTGTCTCTCGATCAAATGCGCCCCACAAATAATAATTAAAGGGGTTGCATATGTAAGGCGTGATGTGGTCGCAGAAATTATCTGACAATCAATGATTGGGTTCACCTGCTTATGTGGCATGATGCACAGTCCTGTTACCATATATAGTGTCTTCGGGCAGCACTATCTCCTCAAAGTACTTCATGTAAGTCTCTATACAGAGTTTGAGGTCCTCAACAACAAATTCGGGATAGTGGGGATTACGAGCTGCCGTACTTTTGTAATTACTATTAGACTCGTACAACTCTTTCCGAATCCTCTGCACTGTCCACAGAAACACTCTGAAATCTTCGTTTTGGAGCTTCCGGTGCGAATGCCAAGCAGTCCAGCAGACAGTTTCCAAATATTGAATTGCGTCATATTTCTTTTTTTTTTTCACATTGTCCTACGCTTAAATGCAATCTTCAGGACACGCTTGCTGTGTTTTGATTCGACTATGTATATATGCTGGTCAATAGTGCGCTATGGGCAGAAGGTTTATAGTATTATACTAATGGTTATTGGGTGGGCCTTAACGATTTTGTTGCAAAATACTTCAGAGGTTTTAGGGGTATTTGTTGATATTTTATAGTATTTATTAACCTTTTTTTACTCATTACATATTACTTATTACTATATTATTTATTTATTATATATTATGTTTACTTGTATTGTTATTTTTTATATTATTAATTAATTTATTTATATATTCATTTTTCTCTATTTTATTTTACTTATTTATTTATTTTTTTATTTTTTCAGTATCCGTTTTTAGTTTTCGAATTTAAGTAACGTAGTAAATGTTGTTTTCATGTTGGCATTTTGAAATGAGTTGTGCTCGTGTATTTTGTAATTTTTGTTGATCTGGGAATGTGATTCAAATATTTTCTCCTTCAGACAGATTTTACAATTTTGGGATTTATTGTTTTAGGCTGATGCTGTTTTACTTAATTTTCATGATATTAGGATGTAATTTGGTTTTAGTTTTTAATTTCCCAGATATATGTCAAAAGAGTGTCTTAAGGGATTCCAAGGTTGATAGGAGTTTGCATTCAGCAAAGGCTTCGATAACACGGGGTCACCTCACTGGACTTAGCTTCAAACCAGTTATAGTTCTTTGGGGCCTTTCACCAGAGGGTGGCAAATGTTGTTTTCTGAATAGACTCTTAGGGGTGATCCCATTCCCCAGAAGTAGATTTGTTTGCAGACAGCGCAGGTTTAAGAAACTTGTCAAATACTTCAACTCTCTCTGGATGCTGCATCTTGATGATATCACTGCAAGATTTCTCTTGTTTGCTATGATGAAGTTTCCTGGGTTGTAGACTGATCTTATAATACACTAGTAAGGGGCATGTGCCGCAGACTGCATTATGGTTATATATGGATGAGAAGCACAAAGTTCAGTCATGTTCGTCTGACAATGATTATGTTCAGTTGGTGCCAGTGCTTTGAGCGATGATGTTTTATTGTAACCTTGTTTTGAAGTTCTGTCTTGAAGTAGCTGTTGGTCGTGGAGGGCGCCATGGTAGGAAGAATGCTCCAACAAATGTTGCCCATTCTCGTTAATTCTGCCAACTCTAAAATGTCCAAAGCAGGAAGGCCAAGAATCTCAATCGACACCCACTCTCGCATTGAAGAATGGGGTGTTCTTTGCTGGGAATATTCTTGATAATGCTACTATAGTTGATATAGAACGCATCCTTTGCCTAAGCTGCTATTGCCAGAGTAGGAGCATAGGCAGCAATCAGAGTGACTGAGCCGTCAGATGAACGGAGACGAAACATCAACAGGTTTTCAAATCCCTTTTCAGGAAAGTGCTTCTGACAGCAAACAAACCTCATGTTCATTGTTCTCCTTCCTTGAAAGAAAAATGTGTAGTCCCTCTCTTTCAACATGCCTGTGTCAGCTAGGTGTGTTTTGTGCAAAATATCTAGCTTTTGTCTCGTAAGTACGCTCTTGATGACAACAGTCATTTTTGCATCGCCGATCTTTTGGACGTTTAAAAAAATGTTCTGATGTCATCATAGCGATATTCCAACATTCCAATTTGGGAACTGGTCTTCTCTCTTGTATCTGATCTGGCTGGTGTAGGTCTTATAGTCAGCTTACCAGCGAATCATAATCTCGAGGAATCTAATGCAGAAGTCAGACTGTAGCAGAACAACGCCTATTTGGGTCGGTGCTGTCCTGCTTCGGCGAATAGTAGCTGTCCAGTGAGATTCAAGAATCTATCCCCCTGTAGAGGACCGTGTGTGTATTTACGGGTTGTTGTATTAGAAACATGTGTGTAACACCTGATAGAATATTAAAAGGTCCAACTACAAGAAAAATGGCGGACTCTAGTTGTGTCCAACCGAAGATAAAGAAGACAAACAAACAACAACGATATATATATATATATATATATATATATATATATATATATATATATATATATATATACAAATATATGTATTATACAAAACAATTACAAAGCACATAGACAGTTAACATTGTGTTTGTGTGTGAACATTTGTGCTTTTTGTACTTCGGTGAATGTTCGTATTTTGGGGAATGTTTGTATTTTGGTGAATGTTCTTACGTACGTGTAATGTTCATAGAGTCTTCTCATACATGGGAAACGCTGTCTTTTGTGAGATCTCACATAGTAGCGGTGTTCGCTGAAATGACGAAAGAAGGAAAAGAATTACCGAACCTCCACATCTGCATATTGAAAATTTAAACATAAAACCCCAAATTTAAGCAGAATATTTTATTTACTGCTAAAATAGTTATAGAATATCAGATTTTCTATTAATATTTATGCCTATATTTTACTTATGCTCTGAGATTTTCTTTATAGGATGAGGTGTAAATGTACATAAATTTAAAAAATGTTATTGATCGGAAAATAGCATTTTTTCAAAGTTCGATTTATCCGACATGTTTGTTTATCAAGTTTTTCACTCATTAAGAGATTTGCATCAATATTGAATATTCCCGAAGCTGTAAATTTAATTGATAAAATAAAACGAAATAACTTTTTGACGAATCTTCAATTTGTTACTCAAAACAAACTCTGCTAAGCAGAAAAGATGAGAAAATACTTCTATTGATTTTTACCACAAAAAAAGAAAATTCCTACACGCAAAAGAAACTTGCTTATAGCATAAGGATTCAAAATTCGCATGCTAAAATAGTGTTGATATGTTGCTATATATACATATATATATATTTCATAATACTTGTCTCTTTGTCTTAAATATCCATACACGCACATCAATCTATCTATCTATCTATCTATCTCTCCATATATATATATATATATATATATACGACATATTGAATAGATATGGGAGTAAATTTGCTTGAATAACCATTGATACACGAAATTGTATAAAGGAGATAAAGAGAGACAGAGAAAGAGAGAAAGAATTAAAGAAACAGGAATATAGAAATATAATAATTACTGAACTTATTTATAGCAGAATTCTTATATTAATTATATTTATTTTTCTATATTAAATATATATATTTATTTATTTTTATATTAATTTTAACGCATATTTTTTCTAAGAATGCTTATCAAATGTTCAGGTCGGTAAATGTAAATAAATAAAAATTGAAAATTTATATTTAGAAATTACTTTTTATATATAATATATTTATATATATATATATATATATATATATATATATATGACTGGATACGTAAGACCTTCCAATGAAACAAATCCTGAATAGTGCTTTTGTACGTTTATCTTTCCCGATTCTCAAAATATAAATATCTGCTCTCTTCCATATGCAGATTTAATGACGTTTTCCCCATATTAGGCGCAGGTTCGAATTCTGCAGGATAGTGTATGTTTGAATCCTGCCGGATGACGCATCATTTTCGTACAAGATATCTCGAATAGTCAGGATGGTAGATGTAAATAATTAAAGAAACTCTTTAATAAGAAGAACAGAGCATTTACTCAAATATGAGTATCCATTAAAAATAACGTTTAAAAAAATAAATAAAAAATATGTCGGCTTTAAAACGTTTCCTAAAAAAACAATTGGTAAAAATTTACCAAACTATACGAAAACTGCAAATAATCACATTCTGACCCAGACTTATTTCGACTCAATAGGTTTTAGAATAATTTCAAATATAACCCTTGCTGCCTACTCAATAACCTTTAAGAAAATGAATCGGAAATACCAAATCTTACTAGCTGTAGTAACGGGTGGCCGCTCGTATCCGAATACTTATTTCTATCCTGTTGATACAGAATTATTTCTCTCATGAGATTTTCAGTGATTGATGGTTCTATGCCCCACGACCAACCGTTGCCAGACTAAACAAAACTAAGTGTACTAAAAAAACAAAGCTTACTAAATATTACCAAGTTTACTGAATATTACCCACACACACAAATATACATATTGGCTGCCTTTTTATAATTCCTTTGGTGATCAGAGATTGGGATTCACTATCTATCTGTTGTTCTCCCACTATAATGCATTTCATCCACAGACGTTATTTGATATTCTAAGATCTTTTTTGGTTAACGTAATGCGGCAGCCAACTCAATGATAACTTCAAATGATACAACAGCAATTGTTGGAAGCTGTATCAGATAAACAGATAAATACTGCTCCTGATGTAAATGTGACACATGCATGTAAGATATGTGGTATGCAATAGGAATCATTGGCTGGGGAAAAGCCCTATTTGTAACGCCATTTACGTCTGTAGCTTAATGTCGAAGGCTATATTCGATTACAAGTGTGCAGTCAATGTGTTTGTGCGTGAGAGTAATATTTAGTAATTTAGAGTTTAATTTAATAAGCTTTAGTAAAAGATTTATGTCTTGACCTGTGGCTTTTATTATTGTTCTATAAACTCCTTGATAATGAAGATTCGATCCGTAATAAAGGTTTTCAACAGTGTGACACCATTTACCAGGGCGAAAAGAAAAGAAAGGAAAAAGAGAAAGGAAAGAAAGGAAAAGAGAGGCGTGACTTAAGCGTAGATGATAAAAAGCACTCACGACCAGGGGCCTTGACAATGTTATTTTGATAAGTAGCAAATGGCGAAAAAGGTGTCATTACCATTGCAGAAAAATTCTAAGTGGATAAGGGAATCGACTATGTTCTGGCGACGAACTTGTGTTATCGGGGATAGATAACAGCCGCTTAATGCGGGCAAACATCTAATTAGCAAACCACAGAGCGACTAGCTAAGAAAACTCCAATTGATAATGTTATTTTGATAATTGACAAAGAACAGGTGAAATACAGGGCTTTGGATAGATAAGAAAAATTAACCGTGTCGTCTGCTAAGCCGCACACGAAACCAACTGAGTAACGACTGACCGTTTTTTGACAAGAAATCTTCGGTTGTGATAACAAAACTATGTTATCAGAAATTGGCACCAAAGAATGACTAGAACAATGGAACTGTTTTTTCGAGACGACGGTTGACTGTGTTTTGCTGGACGACCACCCATTCTGATAATTAGCGAAAATCTGACTGACGAAGTCCAGATGAAGAATTGAGGTTATTACACCACTGGTCGCATTGTTCTGTTGGCGGCCAGAGAAGGTGAGAGCTGCGATTAAGGAAAGAAAAGGAAAAGAAAAATATAATTTTTTGTTTTGAGCAAGATATATTTTTTTTTCCTGAAACAAAGTCCGCTAGATCGCACACGCCCGGCTGGACATCATTGGCTGAGTGGTGATCACGTGACGCAAGGAGGGAAGCCGCCGCCGCCCACTTAGAGGATGGGTATGAGAGGTTGCTACGAAGAAGTGGGGAGGACCGTTGACGCCCCTCTGAAGTATGGTGAGAAGGTGGGAGTAAGAGAAGACTTCCAAAAATGGAAAGAAGTGGAAAATTCCTAACCAAAAATAAAAGAAGTGGATATGTATTTAGAATTATCGAGGAACCTCCAACGCCGACAAACCCACCCCGGTTTTGGTCGGCGTCCATATAAACAAAGTCGCAGCGAGCAGAAATCAGTTGAGTTGAGTAGAGTACAGCTCAGTCCGGCAGAGTTTCCCGAAGAGTTCAGAGCGCTCAGTTGAAGCAGGCCTCGCAGCTGACTAAGATTCGCGCAACTTCCGAACTCGTCTTCAATCCAAGAACAATTTATTTTGAAGAGCTATTTAGATCCATACAACCAAAATAAGTTTTTCGACTATCGCCTGAAGACACACCAAGAACCAATTTCTTAAAGAACAGACAACTTAAAGTGTTAAAACTCGCCTAACAAAAAACAACGTGTCACAATCCATAGAACGGGTCGGGAGATAGACGCAGTCCTATGTATCTAGCAACTAGACATAAAGTATTGTTATCCTTTTTTTGATACCTTGAACTTTTGAGTTTTCATTTTATTTTCTTTTATGCATATTTGTGTGATATCACCCCGTTTGAACTCAATTTGCATTACGGCTCCAACGACTGATTGATTTCGTCTGCCTAAGATCAATTCCCAACATGGGTAGGCGGACTGGAGATCAACGCAGTTACTTTGGTAACCAGACGTTGGAAGCGAGTTGGGAACGACGAGGCTGATATCGAATCTAACCAGATTCCCATCCGAATCACCAAAAGGTTAGAACGTCACATTTGGGTGCCGCGACCGATACCAAGTCAGTTGGTCGTCACAGGACGGGACAACACGACTGACGCAACAGGCGGACGTCACGTTTGGAGCGGCGACACCCGAACGAAGCAGCGAGGGGCGGAGAAGGCTGTGTTTAGGGACGTCACAACAGTATTACTATTTTCGATAGATAACACCTCTTTATATATACACGGTGTTGCGGTTAGTGTAACGGATTTTGACCGAGAAATTGAAATGGTCGAACCGAGTTTAAATTTCAGGCTAGGCTATTGCATTCCCTTTCAAACAAATGCTCTAACGAAAGGTATGCATCGCACTTTTCTCCTACCATAAGGGTTAAATAGCAGAGTAGATTGGTCTTTGTAGTTTTGGGTGGAAATAATTTTAAAAGAAGAAACATCCTGAACTGCGAACGGTGGAGAATAAAACGCAAAACAATTTCACAATCTTTCTCAGGAATGCGTCGTAATTCACAGTTAATAAATAAAAGATCAATTCGGAGGGCCATGATCATGTCATTTAAAATATACCAGCACCTGCTAAGGGATCTGGTGATACACACGTCCTTCTTGCCTCAAATCCTTGTCAACAAGTAATCCAGAATAAGCCAGTGTTTTTACTTTGAGTGCAGCGAGGTTGTTTTGTGACGGAATCGGGTGTTCGTAATCGTCAAGTCGTTTTAGTTCAAGGAGGCGGAGTTAGTTGGTATTGCAGCTTCCCGTCCCGTGATTGCTGAAATGTTGATCGCAACGAACACGGGCGCTAAAGTCGCCAAGGATTATCAATTTATCGTTTCGCGGAACTGCTAGGATGGTAGCATTGAGAGAATCTTAGAAATCCATTTTTAATTTCATCTGAGTATAGGACTGAGATCAGCCTTAGATCTTTCTTGAGAAGGTGGATTCGCATGGACATCAGACGTTCGCCTGTTGACGGTCTGGTATGGTTGTATTTTTTGATCAGTTCGATTTTGATGGCAAGATCGACGCCCTGGATAAGAGGTTCATAGGCATCCTTTCCAGAAAAAACGTGTAGTCAACTTCATTCCCGCCGCCTTCTCCGGGGAAACGAGTTTCTCACAGAGCAATTGTGTCGATGCTGAAGCGGGCGAGTTCTAATGTGACAAGCGTGGTAATGATTCAGGCTGGTAGGCGTTTTGCTTGCCCATTGGTATTATTATATACACGCTTCCAAATGAGATCGAAAAGTCCGACGAGGTCTAGTTTCGGTTTGAGATCCAGATGTTTCTAGGTGTTTGAGACGATCGTGTTAAACCAGCCAGGCGAAAAGAGAAGTGTCCGATGTTTACCCCAGCTGTACAGGGAGGAGTGTGGTGCTCCTAAATAGTTCGGTTATCTAAAATACCAAAATCTTGACTCACTGCTGCTTCGCGGATAAAACGACCATGAACATCACCAAGGTGTGTTCACGAGCTTGAACAATGGATTTTCGTCGGGCTACCGACACCCAGACCTTCATGGGATCGCCATGATGACAGCCCAAATTACGGTACCAGAGACCGTACAGCCTACCTTTTCAAGGTTCTTGAGTGACATTCGCGGTTACTGTAGCTGCCCGTGGAAGCAGAGTAGGGAATTTCAACGAAGGCACAGCGATACTTAACCCTGTAACGCGATCCTCTAGTTTACTGCTTCCCAGTACCCTCGACTAGGACGTAGAACTTGTTTTTATTCTTAGCGTATATATACAGATATATTTTGAAATTATGCGTTTAAACGTTATTTTTAATGGATACTGATATTTGAGTAGATACTCTGTTTTGGTTTATTTATTACACACTATATTATGAATAATGTTGAGAGAGATATTTCTGTTTACTGAGACTATAAAAGGACACTATACACGAACCTTGTATTCTCAATTGAATAAAGCTTTCTAAAAACCTACACTTGCGTACTTTTGTCATTAAACAATAAATGTATTTATTTCAAATCCACTGGCCTTAATAAAGGAGAAATGTTGTTAGACAAATATGCGCTCTGTGGCAGGATTCGAACTTGCGTCACCTAGGGGAAACCGTCATTGGACCTGATGTGACCTCTCGACCAAGACGAACCTCCTGATCAAACAAAATTTATGGGAAAAAAACAAACAAACGAAGGTACAGGACTTCCAGTTTCACGAAAAAAAGAAAATCTTCCAGCAAATCTGAAACCTTTTTGAAATAGTAATTTACCGTTTAAGTGATGGATATTTCTGACGGTTTTCTGATTTCCCGATACTTGAAATATGTATATCTATTCTGTATTGTGTCCTAATGTTAACAAAGACACTTTTTGGAATGGATATTTTATTTATGATGAGATGGAATAACCTGCCATCCCCATGAGTGGCGGCACCTATAAGTATCCAGGTGGAGAGCGGACGAGTGTATCCAGCTGAGATCTGGTGCGGGCAGTCGAGATTTCAGCCAGTGTCCTGTTTTGCAGCTCGATTTTGACTGAAAAAAACACATCTTATTTTAAAAGGAAAAATGAGAGCCAAGAAGACAGCCAGAAAAATCATTTTTGGGACTAAGAAAAAGAAAGATCCATCTGATAAGCTTTCCGAAAATAATGATGACACAGAATTAGTAATGGATGCCGAAGAAGGCCAAAATTTAGGCCAAAATTCGGTTTAGAAAGTATGGCGTCGCCTAATGTTAAAAATTTGGTAAAAAAACAGTTTCTCAGACCAAAAGTATGGTGGCCGAGAATGATCAAAATTCTTCAAACATAAACCAGAAAAGTGACGACAATGGAAACATAGACGAAAATGTAGCGGTCGGAGGGATGCCTTCTTGCTGGGCGTCCCCACCAAAATGTAAAATCAACATAACGGAGTTCCTGAAGAAAGCCACGAGCTACACATATTTGGTCAGAACAGATGGGCTCTTGTCAAATCCCGAGGAACTTAAGAAGGTTGAAAAAAGAATTGTGCCAGTCTTTGTGGTGGACAAGCGTTCGCGTAAAATTTGTCGCTCTACAAAATACCTAAAAACCAAAGACCTAATTCTCCGCACTGAATATGACGGCAGGCGAAGGACGAACGTTTCAGTATATTAGGTTACTCCTCAGATTGTCGAGGAGCACATGGCTGCTTATCTGTGCCACTTTGAATAGATACTCAGTGCTTCTGACGATCTGACCGGTGGGGCGTAGTTTTGAGATTATGATTGATAGGAAATCCTTCATCTCCATCCCCAACTGTCCGGATGTAGGATAATCGCCCTGTTCCTGCACAGAGAAGAAGGCCTCTGAAGTTCTGGCTCTTGCCCAACCAAATCCCCCTTTGGTCGTGTCTGTTGTTCCCATTTCGCCTGTAATGGGCATGCTAACGATCAGGACCGGTGGGGATAATCCCCCAGTTGGGTCCAAACCTCATCCCCATTCTTCGTGGAGCTTTTGCTGGCCGCTAGTGCGGTTGCGGAGGGGGAATGGCAGGTCGTTGGTAGGGCCAAAGGGAAGCTCCAGGCAGCGGGACTACGTTCCACAACAACTAAAACAGGCAAACAACTCCACTCCCTTTAGCAGCTCCAAGAGCGACTCTCCGACTAGCTATTCCGAAATACTCAAGCAACATGAACCATCCTACGAAAAAAAAGAAGAAAAAATGACAAAATTGAAAGAATCCCTAACACGGAAACGCCTGCAAGCTAAAAAATTAAGTGGCTCATCTTCGGCTCCAACATCTTCAGATTATAAACAGTAGTCTATAGCTCAGCCTCCTATAACAAAAAATATTGCCCACCACCCCTTCCAAAATGACTACCTTCAAGAAGGCTCCCAGTCTGAAATCTTTAGCCCAGAAAAAACCTAACCCTTTCCATATCCCTAACCCATCCCCTGTCCAAACTCTCAGCAGCTCCCCTCAAAAAACAGAAAAACAAAAAAGACAAAAAACTCCGTCAACGGACGAGATAGATTCAGTAACCTTGAAAAAACTTACCAACCCTAGTTTTAATACCAGAAAAGATGTTTGCAAAATATCGAAAATAAAAGAAGAAAGGTTAGCGACACAAGGTAAAAATTTTAGAGACTGAAACCCTCTTTTAAAACTCAAGAAAATTAACAACTTAGATATTGTAGATCCTAAAAATTTTCCAACTGAAAAGAGAATTTTAACTGTCGTGAGGGCTGGTGTTCCTGGCCAACAGAGATGGTCCATGATAACGGAGGCATATACTGTCTTTGACATGTTTCCTCCTTTAGCATATTTTGATAATGATAATATTCGAAAATTACATCAATTTTCTTCTGCGGGGCCTGCTTTGTTTCGACAGTACGAACCTTTTTGACGACATCTCTTCGGGTAATTTTAGCGGTGGATTGGAATGACGTCCTTGACCCGGACATAGTTCGTACAGGGCCAAAATCGGGTACTGACAACCGATACGTGAGACCATTTCGGGACTTTATCGATAGGTTTGATCTTGTCGATAAATACCGGAATGAACAAACTCGGGAGATAGTTTGGACTTGGACAAATAGTGGTGGCTTGACTGCTGGGGTGCTTTCTAGCTACTTCGACCGAGTCTTAGTTGGGAGAGTCGATGTAGGGCCCTTAGGGTGTCCAAGTTTCCATTATATAGTTTATTCGGATCATAGGCTTGTCCTGGTCCGTCTGAATTTAGATTAGCCTCAGGTTAGGTTGGCTGGCTACTGGAAATTAAACTGCTCATTATTTGGTGAGCAGGATTTCCGGGACCAGTTGCTACAGAGGGAATTGACGGGGGCGGTTGTTGGGAATGCCTGGTGGGATAATT
The DNA here is from genome assembly GCA_903632075.3 of Acanthosepion pharaonis. Classification (NCBI taxonomy): domain Eukaryota; kingdom Metazoa; phylum Mollusca; class Cephalopoda; order Sepiida; family Sepiidae; genus Acanthosepion; species Acanthosepion pharaonis. The sequence continues at coordinate 147,238 of CAHIKZ030005313.1, forward strand.
TAAAATCAAAAATTGGAAAGTTTGCCGCTGATTTTAGTCGTCGACTCAATCTAGATAAATTAGCGGCACAAACGGCTTGTGAACAAAGAGTCGACCGGGCAGTTAAATCCCGTGATAGTAGGAAAATAGCTTTAGCTAAGGCAGGGTTGTCCACCTTGCTTCTCAAGAAGGATCAAGCTCTGGTAGTTAGGGCTAGGTTAAAAAGTATGTCCTCTGAGGCGACGAATATGGCCGCTGAATTGCGCGCAGAGAAGAATCGGAGCGCGTCTCGGCGACATATCGCGTGAATCACATTGCCGGATAAGCAGACCCTGACTACAAACGCGAGCATTACTTTCAGAAACTTTTTACCAGGGATCCCGGTATTAGGTCTGCTCAGTTCGACGCCTATTTAGCCGACATTCCCTGCCTTGAGGCAGCTGAACGCCTGGGTGCTAGGGTCTCATCCTAGAGTTGGGAATCTGGGAAGCGCTGAAACAGGTTGGCCTGGATAAATCTTCGGGATTAGATGGTCTTCTCTACGAAGTTTACTTGAGGCAGTCTCTCTTTTTTGTTCTTTTGCTAGAACTGATTTACAACAACTGGCTGAAGCAGGTGTCTATACCTCAACGCTTCACCAGGGGTGTGATCACGTTGTTGCGTAAGGACAAGGTGGGGGATGGGTTATATAACTGTCACCCTTTAAGCATGTTAAAAAAAGAGTTAAAGATTTTGATGAAAACCTAAGCCAAACTTTTGTAGCTTGTCCTGTCTAGTCTGATTGGTTCCGAACGGACTTGTGCTGTGAAGGGCACGGCTATTCAGGACAACCTTCATATGGTACGCTTGATCTTTGAACAAGTCGACAGTGAAACTGTGCTGATCAGTTTCGATCAGTACAAGGCATTCGATAGGGTTGACCATCGATTTCTGGAGGCTGTCCTTTCGGCGGCCGGTTTCGGCCCGGACTTTCGTTCCTGGATCCGACATTTTATGCAACTCCCGGTGCGCTGGTATGATCGGAGACTTTGGTATTGTATCGCTCCATACCTAGGTGGAATTTCCCAGCCTGGTGCTACCACCTCGGCCCGGTATTCTGCTTATGCTGATGACGTTTCGGGTCTTGTGTCGAGCAGGGCCGGGATTGACGAAGTCAGCAAAGAAATCAATGGTTATGAGATGGTTACAGGGGCAAGATTCACCCCGATAAGTCTGTTGGCTTCCGGTTGGGTGTGTGGAAAGGAGTTTCTCTTCCCGGACATTTCCTCTGGACTGATGGGCCGGTCAAGATACTCGGCGTCTGGTTCAGTCCTGATCTCCAGCTGGATATGAATTGGTCGGAAGCAATTAATCTGTGGCCACAGAGCAATATTTCCTTGAAAGAAAGGGCGGAAGTATGTGTTTCAGACAGATATCCTATTCTCCTTTACCGACTCTCTGTACTTCCACTTCCCTATGCCACACTAATGTCATCAGTAAGGCTCTTGTTCTCTTTCTTGTGGAGAGGCAAGGCCGCTATGGTATCTCGGGAGATCTGCTACCTTCATCCATCTGAAGGTGGTCTGTGTATGCCTAGCATTGAGATTCGTCAATATAAGCTTCGCATCGCCTTCCTAAACCGAATGTGTCGCGAATCGGATGAAGAGAGTCCCTTCTGGAAGGAAGACGCCCGTAAGAATTGTCCATCCCTGAGAAGTGTGCACTCAATCGAGGAGGAGGCCCGCCGTTTACCCCGATCCGAATGCTTCTTTCTTCCGCGAATATCGTCGTGCTCTGAAACGTCTCTTATGGGCGTCGAATGGCCTCTCCAACGTCCAAGATTTGTCTCGTAGGGCATTATATCTAGTGTTAGTCAGGGGGTCCGTTCGTGATGAGCAGATTGACGAGCTCGATTTACGAAGCAGGAGGCTCGCTCAATATGGCCTTGGGCGCCTGGGTTGAAATGCCTCAATAATTATGAGGCATCACTCATCTGGCTGGTGATTCGTGGATCTCTCTGAGTCGCTAAAAGTCTTTTTTCAGCGGGCTTGGAGAAATATCCAAACTGGCGATGCTGTGATGGAGAAGTCGAATCCATTGATCACGCCTTCTTTCATAGCATTGTGATAGTGCCGTTGTGCAAGTTTGTTGAAGATCTCTTGGTCTGCATCCTCTTTGTCCTTGAGGCCAGTTCTGTTTGTACCAATGTGGTGACGCAGATGATGAAGGCTGAACATTATGTGTTCTTTTTCTTACTAGGTGTTATGAGAGTCGTGATTTGGACGACGCGTCAGAAGGAATTCTATGATGGCGTGAAGTTCACTCCTTCCCAACTGATCTTGTTCTTTAAGCATCTGCTTAAAGTCAAGATTAAGACGTAAAAGCGGCGGCTTACCTCATCAGAATTTGGCAAAATGTGAGTGAATCTTGCCCGTTTGTGCCGAGTAAAAGGGGCTTAATTAGAGTGGCATTTTGATGCCGGTTAGGCATCAGGATTTTGTTTGGGTTGAACTTGGGCAACCTATCCCGAATTAAGGTTAGTTTATGTTTGTTCTTGAATATTTAGTTTCTTTTTTTTTTCAAGTTAACTTAGCTAAGGTGTGTTTGCTCATTGGCCCTTTTTAATTCTGCCCCTATTTTCCTTTAGTTTAACTCCCCATCCCCTCCCTCGTTAGATGGTCAGTGATGTCAGTTCTCTGGTTGATGCGGGTCGACTTTCGTTTCACGTGTGTGTTTTTCGTATTTGTTGTTGTGTCAGAATGAGTGCGTGTCTGTGTGAGTGCTTGGGATGAATGAATGTTTTTATATTTTATAGTTCCGCGTCGATTTCGTCCAGTTAACTGATATTTCTGACACATTTAAAGACTTGGGGGGGGTATTACTAACATGATTTTGTTTAGTTCCTTGTAAATAGTTTATACTCATATTGTACATGCACATTGGGGATTTTTTAACTTCTTGTTTCATTTCTCTCCCACCACAGATGAAGATTTGTACATATGGGGACTATTTAGATTTTCGTTGAGACAATGAGGTATTTTGGTGGATGTAGTAAGAAAGATAAGTAGAATGTGTTGTTTTGGTGGTAGGAATATTGTTTGTATATTTGGGTCAGTGTTTGTGGTTAGCCAAGTTTTAAAGTTAAGACTGATAAAGACCATCCCTTTTCCCATCCCTCTTTCTAGGCCTTGTGCCACATTTTCTGTATTTAACAGAAGTAAATATTGTCGATCTGGGATCTGCGAGAACTAGCGGCCTTCCGATAGTCAACTGTACTGACTTGCGACGACCGTGCGCATAACTATTACTTCCTTGCATGTTGTACTGGTTTCTACAATAAACCTGTTATTATTTATCCACCGTGTTTTTCCATTCCATATTCCTATTAGCACGGAATATAACAATTTATTAATCCGGCATATATTTAATTTAATTGTTTAAATGTTATTTTAATGGATATTTGAGTAGATGCCCTGTTTTTAGTCATTTATTAAACAGTATATTTGTTTATTTATTTCTACCGTCTTAAATATTCGAGAACTCTACATATATTGGCATAAAGTGTAAGCTTTGAAATTTAAACAGACTCGTATGGATGATTATTCTTCCTTGGAGAAAAAATCCGCTATGACATCATTATACGAAACACAATTTCTTGAATGTTTAATATGAAGCATGGTTTGAATAAGAATTACCCGAGTGGGTTATTTGAAAACAATAATTATCGTCTTTGCCCATCTATTTAAAATGTTTCACTTTCGACTGGCGCCAGTGATAAGTTTTCGAGCCTTGCTGTACAGATTCTGATATTCCATTAAAATAGGAATATTGGCTCCACTAAATTGGACGTTTATTTTTAAACATCTGACCTAACTAACCAAGTTTTTTTTTCTAAATAAAGTATATCTAAATTATAAGAACGAGTAAATACTTTTAACTGAATATTTTAAAAGTTATATTTTCATGTTCATCTCCATATATTTAATTAGGTTTTTCATTCTGAAGATAGTTTGCTCTTCGTCTAACGAAAAATCTTGCTTCTTATATAATTCTGAAAAAGCAGAATGTTTTATCACATAAAATATGGGAAAAACAAATAAACCAAAGTATAGGAATTCCAATTTTTAAAAAAGTGAATGTTGCAGCAAAGTGATATTTTTTTTTTTTCGAAATTGTAATTTACTCTTTCTGTGATGGATATTTGTAACGGTTTCAACTTACATTTCAAATTGAGAATTATTTATGTAAGAAATATAGTAAAAAATATAATGTCGGAATTTCTTTGCACTAGTGATAATGAAAAACTTGTCTGCCCTGCGGATTCGATACGCCAATAAAAGCGATGTTCTTTAGATTTTTCTTGCTGTAAAAACCTGTAAGATTATGTCGAATCTGCAAAATATGAAACACAAAACTTATTTCAACCTTTTACTTGCAATAAGTAAACAACATCAATATATATATATATATATATATATATATATATATATATAGATAGATAGTCAACCTAAAAAGAAAGCTTTCGAAATGTTGACATGGCTTTGAAATCTACGTACTTTTGTGCTGCATATCTTATAAGAAAGAAATATCGATCTTCTTATTCTTCTTAAATGTGTGTAAAAAACCTATAATATATAAATGAATATAAAGGCAACTTAAAGTATAGAAGTCAACTCACCGTGGAGCAGTTGTTTCTTCAGTAATGAGTTCAAATTTCAAACGTCCAACTTTTCATGCTAAATCGTAATCATTTAAATTCCGTAAACTGTCGAATAAGATAAGTTTTTGAAGATTTAGTAAATCATATATATATATAAATAAATATATATATATAAACATAAATATTATTTACAAGGTAACAGTCAAAAAATGAGGCAAAAATAACACCACCAGAAACAAAACACCCTTGAAAATAGAAATGGCCGAAAGCGTTTGGGGCTATAAAAAATATTGACAATTCTTATATTCCTTAACTCCTACAAAACGGAGAACTGTTAGGATACTAGATATTAACCTTCCTTGTCGGCCGTATTCAATGAAAGATATTTGAAAGAAAGGTCACTGCCAAAATATACATTAATTGACAACACGTACAGACAAAGAGAAACACATACACACACAAACACACACACACATGCGCGCGCGCGCGTGTGTGTGTATTGTTCAGATGATCTATTTTTATGAAGGAATCTTGTCCTATTCCTGGATCTTTGTGATAAAAGACTTCAAAGACGTCTTCGTTGGTCGGTGCCAAAATTAAGCGTGTTGGACTGCGAAGAGAGTTGGTTTAGCAATATGTTTCAGAACTGTCCGTTTACTACCCTTCACTGACATATAACTATACCATATATATATATATATATATATATATATATATATATAAAAATATAGTTTTAAGTTATGCTATATTTATGGGTTAAAATGTTCAATAGAAGGGATAGAGCGTATGCGCATATGAAAGTTGACATTGACGTCGACACCCAGCCGTGACAGTCTGTTTCATTCTTAAAGGCAATATTGAAGATTAATTTACGCATGAAACAGTTCAGGCCGTTGGGTGCTGTTCTCAATGACCACTTTCACACAGACACACACACACACACACACACACACACACACACACACACACACATATATATATATATATATATATATATATTTGAAAAAGGAAATTCTGGAAATTATGTTGAAAATGAGATGTGGTTCTACAGAATTTTGAGAGAGTATCATTGAATGACAAACGAGGAATTTTTTTTAGAAAATTACCACTATAATATAAGATCATAAAGATAATGATAAAATTTATAAAAGATAAACTTTATATATATATATATATATATATATATATATATATATATATATATATATGTGTGTGTGTGTGTGTGTGTGTGTGTGTGTGTGTGTGTGTGTTCTTATATTTGGACGTCATGCTATTATGCGCATAGGAGATTTTCGAAGATTTCACTAAGAATTGTATGACTATGTAACGCCTGGAATATACTCATTATCTTTGAAAAATATTGTAGTAAAAATTGTATTAATGGACTCAACCAACACCTCGATGGATTTCGCTGCCAAGTGACACCTGATAACTTTAAAAAAGCGCGAATATGAAAAATACATCTCTTGAGCGTCTTGCCAGTGCAAAACGCCCAGGGATATTTCATCACTTAAGCAATATTTTTTTTTCTTTTAGTAAAATCTCGTTTTTTTATGAACAAGCCTATACACGATATTTTTCGCAAAGATTGATTAGCATCGGGTTGTTTAGGTTACGCTGGCAGCATTTACACTGACAGCAAATAAAATTACAACGCCAGGAATATGTCGTTGAATTTACTCAAATTAAAACTGGTAATATAGCTCGATTCCAGTAAATGATCGTATGTAAATATCAATGCAAATATGTTCGAAAATAAGTTTATATCACCAGTATTATAGATTCCTTATCACACACACACACACACACACAATATATATATATATATATATATATATATATATATATAATTTTAAGGTATGCTATATTTATGGGATGATGTATTCATTATCACAGATAGAGTGTATTGAAATATAAAAGTGTATATTGTAGGCGACGGTCTGTCTCTCTCATAGTAATGTGTTTTCGGTAACAAGGCCTATATAGGATGGCAATGTTATCCACCAGAATCTTTCTTACGGATTGTTGTAAATTGTGTGCGGATTAATGCTTTTTATGGCACTTCCGTCAGATGTGACATGTGAGTCGTATACTCAAGGAGTTGGTAATATGACCGACATAGGTAATTGATTCTTGACAAGAAACACATTATAATATATAACTGCGCCAACCTTGCGATAACCACATATTTTTTTTAATTTTTATTACGTAACGACCAGTCTATGCTTAGCCCCTGGAGATCGCATTATGCATGAAGCTCCGGGTCGTGCTATCGGCGAGGGATAATATGTATATTTATTAATATATACTTAAGAGCTGTGTTGTATTACATCGAGTACTGTTTTATGAACACCAGCACTATATTTGCTTTTTTTACATTATTATTAGTAGTATGCATTGTATTTGCTTTTTTCTTTAAAATTAATTCGTTAATTGCTCTTTCCTTTATATTCTCTGTATTTTATGGTAGCACTGCATTGGATATGTAAATATATGTAAATTATTAGGCTGTTCAGATGTCCGATGTTAGAATAAAAACTCTGTGATCTAATATATTGATTTGTAATAATTAAAGTTTGTTAATTGTAAATTACTTTGTTAATTCCAGCTCGATTTATTTAAGCATTTAACGTTAAACTTTATATACTCTTCATCGTCAACATGAAAAACAGAATAAACGCGTTTAATTTTTTGATGAGTTGAAGCTTGGTCATAATGCTTCTGAAACTGTTGTCAATGTTAACAGGGCGTAGAATGAAGGATCTACTTGTGTTCAAACAGTACGCCGCTAGTTTCTGAAGTTCCCCCGTGGGGATACGAGACTTTAAGATCAAGGTGGTAGAGGACGCTCATCTGCAATTGACAGTAAACATATTAAAATATAAAAGCCAGGCCAAAGTCAGGGAAATATCTCAGATAATGGGTGCCAGCATTCCCCCAATATCGGACCAAAAAAAGAAAATTAGAAAGGGAGGAAAACCGATGAAAAAGGTTTCCGTGAATTTCAAAGAGTTCGACGTGTTGGAGTGTGTTCGATGCTGAATTTACAAAATTCAAATGATCCATTTCTAGAACGAATATGACTTCTGAACAGAAACGATCGATTTAGCGTGTTATTACGGTGACTGCCACCATTGGCGTCATCCATTACAGCTTTCTGGAATCTAATCAGAACCGTAGTTTACTGCCATCAACCGGATCAAATAAACATCCAATTAAGCGAGATGCAATCAGTACTGGTTAATCGACAAGATTCAATTCTACTGCATGGCAGTGCTCAGCCACATGTTGCCCGGATGACCCCTACAGGAGCTTACCAAATTGGGATGCGAAACTTTGCCACACCCACAATATTACACTGATCTCTACTCAACTGACAAACACTTTTCCAGCATCTTAACAATATTTAAGCCAAAAGACATTTCTTTGCAAAAAATGTAGAAACTACATTCAAAGATATTTTTCATGCCCAAACCTTTAGAGTTTTATAGTAAATGAAATAGCTAATATATATATATATATATATATATATATATATATATATATATATATATATATATATATATATATATATATATATATATATATATATATATATATATATATATATATATATATATATATATATATATATAAATATATAACTTATATATAACGTATATATTATATATATGTAAAATATATATAATATATATACAATATATATATAATATATATATATATATATATATATGTAACATATATATATATAAAACATATCTATATATATACCATATATATATATATATATATATATATATATATATATATATATATATATATATATATATATATGTATATATATATATATATATATATATATATATATTTAATATATATCCAATATTTTTATAGCATATATATAACATATATATATTATATATATCACATATTTATATATATATAACATATATATAACATATTTATATATATATAGAGAGAGAGAGAGAAAATATGTATATGTAGCAATGTAAGATGATGGTAGAAAAGTATACCCTTTAAGGATTTGTATTTTAATTGGTTAAAATATTGTTTAAATACATTAATTCAGAAATAAATATTTGTTCTAAAATCGGACATTATTCTCCAAACAACGTAATATTTACTTTGTTTATAAGAAATTTTCATAGATATCCAAATATATGTTGGTCTTTTTCACTGTTAATAACAAGTTATATTATAAGCTCACGTATTAGTCTGAGATTTGAAATGTACTGTCTCTTATAATGACGGGAAACGGCTTGCAGTGCTTGCAATATTACCGTTTTCCTAGATGAATTCTTCACTAAACTACTAATGAACCAATATCTAGCGTGATAATTACAGTTCAAAGTTAGTCCGAAGTGGAAGCATATTTATTAAAATGATTGTCTGACAGAGAGACACTCCTGCGGAATAATCGATGACGTGCATAGACATTCGATAGCAGTCGGTTAATTATTATCCTTCGATCTACAGCTATTACGTTTCAATTATGTTTATTTACTTAGCCTAACATAGTCTGGAATAATGTCAGTGTTGCGGGAAACCAGGTAAGGAATGTATCGAAAATTTTAATCTTTTGGTTATATTTCTGTACATTTAAGTAATTCATTTTTAGAAAACAAATTTTCATTGTTCAACGTTTCATGACAACACGAGAAAACGTGTTTCTTTTTTCGTTTTTTTTTCATCCGAATATAATTCTATTTCTGTCTAACATGTTTTATGAAGCAGAAGACTGGGAATGTTATTCTTCTGTTACTGTTTAAATAACTAGAAAATAGTAAAAGACTGATGGAATAATCCATACTAACCTTTCACCCCTCCAACATAATCCACTTCACACCAAAATGTCTATCAACCAATCAAAGCTCTAGTTTCAGCAAACGAAGTTTCCTATTGGTCAAAAGCTTTAGAACTGTAGCAAATTCACGTGAAAATACTTTTTCGAGCGCAAGCCACCGGGCCTATATTTTTTGTCCAGAAATCTATAAATAGGAAATTCCTGATCGCTTCAAACATTCAGGCATTCATTCCTGGGTCTTTTTCTGACTGCTGTTTTGCCGCCTGACTTTTTTTTTAAATTTACCATTTTGTGTCGAACGTCATTTTTTGGTTAAGTTTGTCTTTAATACTGTCTTTTGTGTTCTTACGACTGTTTTGAAAAGATTTTGATTTTTTCTTTTCCTTTTTTTACCCACCTCATTTTTTTAAATTTTTACCTCCTTAATTTTTTTGCTCTTTTTCTTTTATTCTATTTTTTGCTTTTTGATTGTCATTTTCTTTAATTTCTCTTTTAATTATATCATCGTTTTCTTTTATTTGTAACCCCTGTCTGTATTTCGCTTTATTTTTTGTTTTAACTAACCGATAATTAATTTAATTCTTTCCTTTTAATATACTTTTAATATGCTTTAAGTTTCTCGTGTTTTGTTTCTTCTGTTATTTATTTTGTTTCTAATTGTCTATTTGTTTTTTTTAACATTTTTGTTATTTGTCCATTTATTTTGTTCTCTAGTTTTTGTATTGTCTATTTTTTTTTTGTTTATTTGTTTTGGCGTCAGCCATTTTGTTTTCGTAACTAGCTCCGTTTAGTTTTGAAAGTTTCGTATTTTCTTTGTTTTTCTTTTTTCTTTGTCTAGCGTTTTCTTTTCTCTTTTTCTGTTTTCTTTTTTTAAATTCATTGTTTCGCCGTTAGGCGAACTTTGTTCTTTAATTTATTGTACGTTTTAATTTTTTTTTCTTGCCGATAGGTAATCCTTGTTTTATTTGTTCGTTGTCTCGCTTTCGGGCGAGCTTTGTGTTTTTACTTTTAATATTTGTCTGTCACCTGCTGTGTTTTTTTTTTTTTTTTTAAGTTTTCGCCTTTAAGGCGGAATTTATTAACTATATCCCACCCGCTTTTTTTACCCCTCCCCTTCCCTTTAAAAAATGGTTAGGAAGGAAAGAAAGTACCTTCTTTTTAATTCTGAAAAAAACTCCTAAAATGTCTACTTTTAAAAGATCGGTGAGGGAGCATTTATTTAATCCTAAGAAAGATCCGCCTGACAAAAATAACCCTAACTATTCAGCCCTACCTACAGTTCCTACGAATAAGGAAATTATAGACGTGCTCAAAAAAGCCCCCAAATCTACGGAGGCCGAAAAGGGCAAAAACTTAGATGAACCAAATGACAAATCAAGTGCTAATGCAGAGGCCGGGGAATCGCCCTAAATGCATTATCGATATTGCGGAGTTCCTGGATCGTGCCAAGAGTTACGCACACCTTGTGGTGAAAGGTGGGCTCTTGGAGGATCCAATCGAACTTAAGAAGATCGAGAAAAGAATAGTGTCAGTTTCTGACGTCGACAAGCGTTCGCGCAAAATTTGTCGTCCGACGAAAGACACAGTGTTGAAAACACTGGAGTCCTTCGGGTTTAAGCCACTCCGAATCGTTAAGGGCAAGGGATTTTTTTTGTGGGACGTGCTGCTACCCACCGCCGAAGACTGCGTAGGAGCCTCAAGCAGGGAGTTAATAACGAAAGACTTTATTCTTCGTACAGAGTACGAGGGCCGGCGAAGGACCATAGTAGCAGTATATGAGGTCCCTCCTCAGGTTATCGGAGAGCACCTGGCGGCTTTCTTTGCCCAGTACGGCGAGATTCTGGGTGCTTCTTGCGATAGCCTGACTGGGGGATGGAGCTTCGATATCATGCTCGATCATAAGGCCTTCGGCTCTATCCCCAACTGTCTTGACGTTGGTGGCCTGAAACTGCCGGTCATTGTGACCGCCCGTAAACCAGTTTGTTGGAAGTGTGGAGTGATTGGTCACCTCTCCTCTTCCTGTCCAGAGAAGAAGGCCTCTGGAAGTCAGGCCACAATCGACCAAACTTCCCCTCTGACCGAGTCTTTAAAAACCGCCACGCCTGTAATGGGCATGCCGGCTACCGGGACGGGAGTGGTCATACCCCAGGTTGGGTCATCACCAAAGCCCCCATTCCCCGAAGAGCTTTCTTCCACTACAAGTGTAGTTGAGAAGGGGGAAGAGGGGGAATGGGAGGTAGTTGGCAGGGCCAAAGGGAAGCGTCAGACAGCGGGTCCTCAGTCCCCTGAGGCCCATAGGACTAAAGGCACTTACAGCCCCACTCCCTCTGACAACAGTAAGGGCGACGCCCCGGCCTCCATTCCGACCATCCAAGAACTACAAAAACGTTATGACCCAGGATATGAGAAAACAGAAAAAATTAAGGACCTAAAGAATAAATTAGATCAACAACGAAAAGGAAAAACCTCTCCATCAAAGAACTCTCTTCCTCCTAAAATCACTACACAGTCTCCTCAGCCCTCTACATCCCGTCAACCAAAGTCCTCCTCTACAAAGAAGGCCACTCCCTCCACATCCTCCGACCCACCACCTTCTCCCTGTCCCTCAACCCCTCTTTGTAGAGAGAAGTTATCACCTGCCTCTCCTTCCACTTCTTCTGCCCAGTCCCAAATCCCTCTCAGTAGAGACCCCAGCCCTTTTAGACAATCATATACTCCCCGCCACACCCCCAGTCCTTCTCCCATTAAATCCTCTGAAATGCCCCCTCCACTAAACTAAAGACTCAAGCCCCACGCAGGATTCAGTTGAAAAAAAAAAAGAAAAAACTAAAGCACAATTATAATCCGGGTGTAGACGTTTGCAAAATATCCTCTTTGAAAGCAGAGAAAGCCAGAGACTATGGTAACAGAATTAAAAATTTTAAATACCTTTTATCGATTAAACAATTTTGGCATAAAGACATAGAAGATCTCCATAATTTCCCAAACGCCCAAAGAGTGTTAACTGCTATCAGATCATAAACAGGGGCGACTCAAATCTGGGCAATGATGGACGAAGTATTTTCTTCGTTCAAAATGAATCTACCCATTGCTATTGTACAAAACGATAAATTAAGAAAAAACGTGCGGGGAGGGTCCCGGTTTTTGTTCGCCCCTCCCTTTATAGAGCACTAAAAATGACCTTCCCCTGGGATATCGGCAGAATCTCCCATGACGGTACCATCAAGACTGGGATGGGCCATGAATCTATGGGGTAGGCTGTCGGTATCCTTACCCCGGCTGGTTAGCAAGTGTAAATGTCCGAGGCCTGAGGTCGGAGTCTCACAGGGCGAGGCTCTCTCGTGACCTTCAGCGCCTCGGGGTGATGTTTGTTGTGTGCAAGAGACCCAGTTTTCTTCTCATGGCCGTGAGGACATACTGTCTAAGGGGTTCTCTCTGTATTCAGCATGTTTTGATGGTCGTTCGAGGGGTGTCGCTTGGCTAGTGAGAAAATCTTTGAAGGCTTCGCAGATCCGGTCGGCAGGCTTTGCGTGCTGGATGTTACTATAAAGGATATGGCTCTACGTCTCACTGGGGTTTATGCGCCCAATAGCAATTGTGAGCAGCCTGTTTTGTTTCGGCAGATCGGTCCGTTCTTGACGACATCTCGTCGGGTAGTTTTAGCCGGGATTGGAATGCCGTCCTTGACCCCGATTTAGATCACATAGGACAAAATCCGGGTACTAACAGCCGGGACGTGAAATCATTTTGGGGCTTTATCGATGAGTTTGATCTTGTCGATAAGTAGCGGAATGAGCACCCTCGGGACGTAGCATGAACTTGGACAAATAGTGGCAACTCGACTCCTGGGACGCTTGCTAGCTACCTCGACCGAGTCTTAGTTAGGAGAGTCGATAAAGGGCTCTTAGGGTGTCCAAGCTTCCATTACATAGTTTATTCGGACCATAGGCTTGTCCGGGTCCCGGTAAAGTAGAGATAAGCCTAAGGTTTGATTGGCTAGTTACTGGAAATTTAACTATTCATTATTTGGTGAGCAGGATTTCCGGGACCAGTTGCTACTAATGATACAGAGGGAATTGACGGGGGCGGTTTTGGGGAATGCCTGGTGGGATAAATTAAAATCCAAAATTAGAACGTTTGCTGCCGATTTTAGTCGTCGACTCAATCTAGATAGATTAGCGGCGCAAACGGCTTTAGAACATAAAGTTGATCGGGCTGTGAAATCCCGTGATAGTGGGGAAATAGCCTTAGCTAAGGCAGAGTTGTCCTCCTTGCTTATCAAGAAGGATCAAGCTCTGGTAGTTAGGGCTAGGTTAAAAAGAATGTCTTCTGAGGCGACGAATATGGCCGCTGAATTGCGTGCAGAGGAAAATCGGAACGCGTCTAGGCGACATATCGCGTGCGTCACATTGCCGGATAAGCGGACCGTGACTACAAACGCGGGCATATGCGAGGCCTTTCGGGATTACTTTCAGGATCTTTTCACCAGGGAGCCCGGTCTGAGCTGTGCTCAGTTCGACGCCTATTTAGCCGACTTTCCCTGCCTCGAGGCAGCTGAAGCGGCTAGGTGCGAGGGTCCCATCACAGAGTCGGAAATCTGGGAAGCGCTGAAGCAGGTTGGCCTGGATAAATCTCCGGGACTAGATGGTCTTCCCTACGAAGTTTACTTGAGGCAGTCGCCCGTTTTTGTTCCTTTGCTGGAACTGATTTTCAACCACTGGATGAAGCAGGGATGTGATCAAGTTGCTGCGTAAGGACAAGAACGGTGGGGATGGGTTAGGTAATTTTCGCCCTTTAACCATGTTAAACACTGAGTTAAAGATTTTGGCAAAGATCTTAGCCAACCGTTTGCAGCTTGTCCTGTCTAGTCTGATTGGCTCCGAACAGACTTGTGCTGTGAAGGGCAGGACTATTCAGGATAACCTTCATATGGTACGCTTGATCTTAGTCGACAGTGAAGCTGCGCTGATCAATTTAGATCAGTCCAAGGCCTTCGATAGGGTTGACTATCATTTTCTGGAGGCTGTCCTTTCGGCGGCCGGTTTCGGAGCCGACTTTTGCTCCTGGATCCGACTTTTGTATGCGACCGCCGGTGCGCTGGTGGAGGTGAATGGGGTAAGATCGAAACCTTTCGTAATGTCTCGCTCCATTCGTCAAGATTGTAGCTTTCGCCTTTGCGTTACGTTCTTGCGTTGGAATCATTCCTTCGCAAGTTAAAGGCGTATCCGGTCCTGCGCGGAATTACCACCTCAGCCAGGTATTCTGCCTATGCTGACGACGTTTCAGTTCTTGTGTCGAGCAGAGCCGAGATTGACGAAGTCAGCAAAGAGATCAGTGGGTATGAGATGGTGACAGGGGCCAAGATCAACCGCGATAAGTCTGTTGGCTTGCGGTTGGGTGCGTGGAAGGGAGTTTCTCTTCCCGGACCTTTCCTCTGGACGGATGGGCCGATCAAGATACTCGGCGTCTGGTTCGGTCCTGATCTCCAGTTGGAAATGAATTGGTCGGAGGTACAAGGGAAGGCCGAGATCGCGGTTAATCTGTGGTCTCGGAGGAGGCTTTCCTTGAAGGGGAGGGCGGAAGTATGTGTTTCACACATCTACCCGATTCTCCTTTACCGACTCTCTGTACTTCCACTCCCGTATACCAGACTAATATTATTAGTAAGGCTCTTGTTCTCTTTCTTGTGGAGAGACAAGGCCGCTATGTGTATCTCGCGAGATCTGTTGCCTTCATCCCACTGAGGGCGGTCTGGGTATGCCTAGCATTGAGATTCGTAAATATATGCTTCGCATCAACTTTCTAGACCGAATGTGTCGCGGATCGGATGGGGATGGCGCCTTCTGGAAGGAAACGTCCGTAAACATTTCCCATCACTGAGAAGTGTTCACTGCGAGGAGGAGGCCGGTCGTACACCCCGAGATGAATGCTCCTTCTACCGCGAATGTCGTCGTGCTCTGAAACACCTCTTACGGGCGACGGATGGCCTCTCCAATGCCCGGGCGTTGTCTCGTAGGGCATAGTATCAACTGTTAGTGGGGCCGTTCAGGATGATCTAATTGACGAGCTCGGTCTTACGAAGCAGGAGGCTCGCTCAATATGGCCTTGGGCGCCTGGGTTGAAATGCCTCAATAACGATGAGGCATCACTCACCTGGCTGGTGATTCGTGGGGCCCTTTGTTCAGCAGGCTTGGAGAAATATCCAAACTGCCGTCGCTGTACTGGGGAAGTCGAGACCATTGGTCACGCCTTCTTTCATTGCAAGATGGTAGTGCCTTTGTGCAAGTTTGTTGAAGTTCTCATGGTTCGCATGCTGCAGGGAAAGTTTTTTGTCCTTGAGGCCAGTTCTGTTTGTAGCAATGTGGTGCCGCAGATGACGAAGGCTGAACACTATGTGTTCTTTTGCTTACTAGGTGTTATGAGAGTCGTGATTTGGACGACGCGTCAGAAGGAATTCTATGAGGGCGAGAAGTTCACTTCTTCCCAACTGATCTTGTTCTTTAAGCATCAGCTTAAAGTCAAGATTAGGACGGAAAGGCGGCGGCTCACCTCATCAGAATTTGGCAAAAGGTGGGTGAATCTTGCGCGTATGTGCAGAGTAAAAGGGGCTGACCTGGAGTGGCATTTTGATGCCGGTTAGGCATCAGGATATTGTTTTCCTGGGTTGAACTTGGGCAACCCTTCCTTGGATTTAGGCTAGTTTAGGTTTTTGTATTTGATTTTTTATTTTTTCTTTCCTTTTTCGGTAAACTTAGCTAGGGTGTGTTTGCTCATTGGCCCCTTTTATTTCTGTTCCCTTTTTTTTCCTTTAGTTTAACTCCCCATCCCCTCCCTCGTTAGGTGGTCAGTGATGTCAGTTCTCTGGTGGATGCGGGGCGCCTTTCGTTTCGCGTGTGTGTTTTTCGTATTTGTTGTTGTGTATGAATGAGTGTGTGCCTGTGTGAATGCTTTGGAGGAATGAATGTTTCCTATATTTTCATAGTCCCGCATCGATTTCGTCCGGTTAACTGATATTTCTGCCACATTTAAGGTTTGTGGGTTTTTTTTATTACTAACATGATTTTGTTTAGTTTCTTGTAAATAGTTTATAACCATTTTGTATATACAGCATTGGGGTATTTTTAGCTTGTTGTTATTTATTCCCCTCCCCTCACAGACAATGATTTGTACATAGGGGGACTATTTAAGACTTTCATTGAGACATTGAGGTATTTTGGTGGATGTAGTAAGAAAGGTAAGTATGAATGTGTTGTTTTGGAATATTGATTTTTTTTTGTATGATAGGGTCAGTGGTTGTGGCTAGCTAAGTTTTAAATTAAGACAAATGATGACCGTCCTTTTCCCCATCCCCTTTTTTTTTGGCCTTGTGCCACATTTGCTGTTCATTTACAGTAATAAATATCGTCGTAACTGCACACTTAGTTTAATTTTGTGAACAAATCTGAATAGCAATTACAAATACTTTCAAATATTCACAATAATATTCTACGCAGCCACATACATCTATTGTTATTTATCCATCAAAGTTCAACTCAAATGTATTCTTGAGTTGTATATAAACCAATGTTATAGTTGTACATTTAATGTTTGTTTTTGCTTTCAACCTTCTTGCATGATTTATTTCTAATATTTTTCTTTAATTGTTGCGGACGAATGTTTTAGAACACCAACACAAAAAACCTTCTGATCACTCAAAATACATTCGCCAGTCTGCAACAAGACCATGCCGAGATTATGTGTTATGTATCTTGTACTTTTGACGAGTTTTGGCCATTTTAACACAATGTAGGAATAAGATCAAGAAATAATCATTATTACTTTTGTGCTGTGAGCGTTTTGAAGTTTGAAATGAACGTGAGTTCACGTGCTGTGACTGTGAAATTGATTTTAACGTCATTTGGCAAAAAGCGTTTAAAGGCATTTTAGCATATGAGGGCCGATACTGAAGCAAATGATATTGATATTAGATTGCTTTCTTTAAACGTCAAAGGCCTCCAGGGTTTCTAATCATTTTTTACAGTTGCAGTGGCAGAGTACACGAACCAAAATTTGACTGAAATTAGAAGAGGTGCTGTAGATTTATGTTACATATTTACATATGAAAATTTGTTCATTGATATATCTTCTCGAGATAAATATTATTCTGGATTATATATATATATATATATATATTATAATTATTTAAAAAAAATATGATTCCTTCGCTACATAATTCGTAGATTCTTAAATTTAGGTTCCTAAATTTCCGCTTAAAGATGAAACAGGGCTTGATACCTTAATTCAATTTAATTTCAATAATTATATTGAGGTTTTTGGCTCTTGTTTTTGAAACATGAGAACTCTTATGTAGCGAAGGCATCATATTTTTTTTAAAATAATTATAATTTAAGCTCTACTTGTGTATGGAGCACTATTTTTTTAAAAATAAAAACAAAAATACTAAAGAACCACGAATTATTTACCCAACGTGTTCTTTTCCTATTTTTCACACACACACACACACACACACACATATATATATATATATATATATATATATATATATATATATATATATATATAAAGATGAGAGTTTTTTTGTAGGTACATAATTTAATGATCGAAATAAAAGTATAAAACTTAATATTACGAGACATATTAAAAACGTGCGAAGCAACCGGTTTCGCTCCCGCTCTTCAGGCTTCAACGGGAGATTTAAAATTAACACAGATAAATGTACAATAAAAGGAGGTTGTGAAAAAAAAAAGAAAAATTTGAAAAAGGAACTAGAGGCCAATGACTGCGAGTCCCAACAAACACTCACGTTGTTTACACAAAGAAGGCTTACGGGACCCGATATAAAGTGCCTCAAGAACCTTTAGATGAAATAAAGAGTGAGATCGGGACAACACAGTGAACCAGTCAACACTAATATTTATTTGCATTAAAAAAATACAAAATGCGGCACAAGGCCAAAGAGGGGGATGGGGGAATGACGGTCTTCCTCTGTCTTAAATCTAAAACTTAGCTAGTCACAGACACTGACCCAAACATGCCAACAATACTCCAATCACCAAAACATCACATTCACTCCTACCTTTCTTACTACGTCCACCATAATACCTCAGTTTCTCTATGACGTCCAAACTAGTACCCTTATATACAAATATTGTTCATGGGGGGAGGGTCATAAAAATAACAATTTTTAAAAATCCCCAAATGAATATTTACAAAATGAAATAAATATTTACAATAAAACTAAACAAAACTGAGTTAGTAATAAAACCCCCACAAACTATGAATGTGGCAGAAAAGTCAGTTAACCAGACGAAATCGATGCGGGACTAAGAAAAACCGAGTACACATTCAGACCATCAAGCATTCACACAAACACTCACTCATTCATACACAACAACAAATACGAAAACACACACCTGAAACGAAAGGCGCCCCTGCATCCACCAGAAAACTGACATCACTAACCACCTAACGAGGGAGGGATGGGGAATTAAACAAAAAGTAAAAAAAATGGGACAGAAATAAAAGGGACCAATGAGCTTACATACCCTAGCTAAGTTAAACGGAAAAAAAAGAAAACTAAATATTCAAAAACAAAAACCTAGTCTAACCTAATATCTGGATGGGTTGCCTACGTTCAACCCTGTTAGGACAATATTCTGTGCCTAACTGACATCTAAATGCCACTCTAGGTCAGCCCCTTTCACTCTACACATTCGCGCAAGATTCACCCACCTTTTGGCGAATTCTGATGATGGGAGCCGCCGTTTTCCGTCCTAATCTTGACTTTAAGCTGATGCCTAAAGTACAAGATCAGTTGGGAAGAGGAGAATTTCTCGCCTTCATAGAATCCCTTCTGTCGCGTCGTCCAAATCACGACTCGCATAACCCTAGTAAGCAACAGAACACATAGTGTTCAGCCTTCGTCAATTGCGATACCACATTGCTACAAACAGAACTGGCTTCCAGGACAAAAAACTTTCCCTGCAGCATGCGAACCATGAGGCCTTCAACAAACTTGCACAACGGCACTACCGCACTGCACTGAAAAAGGCGTGACCAATGGTCTCGACATTCCCAGTACAGCGACGACAGTTTGGATATTTCTCCAAGCCTGCTGAACAAAGTCTTTTGCCGACCCAGAGGGCCCCGCGAATCATCAGCCAGGTGAGTGATGCCTCATCGTTATTGAGACATTTCAACCCAGGCGCCCAAGGCCATATCGAGCGAGCCTCCTGCTTCGTAAGACCGAGCTGGTCGATCAGATCATCTTGAACGGCCCCCCTAACTAACACACGATATAATGCCTTACGAGACAACGCTTGGGCGTCGGAGAGGCCAACCGACGACCGCAAGAGGAGCTTCAAAGCACGACGACATTCACGATAGAAGGAGCACTCGCCACGAGGAGTACGACCGGCCTCCTACTCGCACGAGTGCACACTTCTCAGGGATGGGAAATGTTTACGGACATCTTCTTTCCAAAAGGTGCCCACCTCATCCAAACCGCGACACATTCGGTCGAGAAAGGTAATGCGTAGCATATATTGACGAATCTCAATGCTAGGCATTCCCAGACCGCCCTCAGAGGGATGAAGGCAACAGATCTCGCGAGATGCCATGTGGGCCTTGCCTCTCCACAAGAAAGAGAACAAGGCCTTGACTAATGACATTATTTGGGCACGCGGGAGTGGAAGCACAGAAAGACGGTAGAGGAGTATCGGATAGATGTGGGAACCACAAACTTCCGCCCTTCCCTTCAGGAAAAGTCTCCTCCGAGACCACAGACTAGCCGCGGCCTCGGCCCGCCCCTGTACCTCCGACCAATTCTTTTCCAATTGGAGATCAGGACCGAACCAGACGCCGAGTATCTTGATCGGCCCATCCGTCCAGAGGAAAGGTCCGGGAAGAGAAACTCCCTTCCACGCACCCAACCGCAAGCCCACAGACTTATCGCGGTTGATTTTGGCCCCTGTCACCATCTCATACCCACTGATCTGCTTACTGACTTCGTTAATCTCGGATCTGCTCGACACAAGAACCGAAACGTCGTCAGCATAGGCAGAATACCTGGCCGAGGTGTTAGCACCAGGCAGCGAAATACCGCGTAGGACCGGATTCGCCTTTAACTTGCGAAGGAAAGGCTCCAACGCAAGAACGTAAAGCAGAGGCGATAGCGGACAACCTTGACGAATGGAGCGAGACAATACGAAAGGCTTCGATCTTACCCCATTCACTTCCACCAGCGCACCGGGGGCCGCATACAAGAGACGGATCCAGGAGCGAAAGTCGACTCCGAAACCGGCCGCCGAAAGGACAGCCTCCAGAAATCGATGGTCAACCCTATCGAAGGCCTTGGACTGATCTAAATTGATCAGCGCGGCTTCACTGTCGACTTGTTCTAAGATCAGGCGTACCATATGAAGGTTATCCTGAATAGTCCTGCCCTTCACAGCACGTCTGTTCAGGGCCAATCAGACTAGACAGGACAAGCTGCAAACGGTTGGCCAAGATCTTCGCCAAAATCTTTAAGTCAGTGTTTAACATCGTTAAAGGGCGAAAGTTCCCTAACCCATCCCCTCCGTCCTTGTCCTTACGCAGCAACTTGATGACACCTCTGGTGAAGCGTTGAGGTAAAGACCCTGCCTCATCCAGTGGTTGTACATCAGTTCCAGCAAAGGCACAAAAAACGTGCGACAACCTCAAGTAAACTTCGTAGGGAAGACCATCTAATCCCGGAGACTTATCCAGGTCAACCTGCTTCAGCGCTTCCCAGATTTCCGACTCTGTTATGCGGCCCTCGCACCTAGCCACTTCAGCTGCCGAGAGGCAGGGAAAGTCAGCTAAATAGGCGTCGAACTGAGCAGAACTCAGACCGGGCCCCTGGTGAAAAGCTCCTGAAAATAATCTCGAAAGACCTCGCATATGCCCGCGTTTGTAGTCACAGTCCGCTTATCCGGTAATGTGACGCACGCTATATGTCGCCTGGCCGCGTTTCGATTTTCCTCTACACGCAGTTCAGCGGCCATATTCGTTGCCTCAGAAGACATTCTTTTAACCTAGCCCTAACTACCAGAGCTTGGTCCTTCTTGATAAGCAAGGAGGCCAACTCTGCCTTAGCTAAGACTATGTCCCCACTAACACGGGATTTCACGGCCCGATCAACTTTTTTCTTCTAAAGCCGTTTGCGCCGCTAATTTATCTAAATTGAGCCGACGACTAAAGTCGGCAGCAAACGAACGAATTTTAGATTTTAATTTGCCCCACCAGGCATTTCCCACAACCGCTCCCGTCAATTCCCTCTGGATTGTTAGTAGCAGCTGGTCCCGGAAACCCTGATCACTGAAAAGCGAACAGTTCAATTTCCAGTAACCAGCCAACTTAACCTTAGGCTTATCTAAGTTTACACGGACCCGGACAAGCCTATGGTCCGTATAAACTATATAATGGAAACTTGGACAGCCTAAGAGCCCTACATCGACTCTCTTAACTAAGACTCGATCCAGGTAGCTCGCAAGCGAGCCAGGAGCCGAGCTGCCACTAGTAGTCCAAGTCCATGCTACCTCCCGAGGGTGTTCATTCCGAAACTTATCGACAAGATCAAACTCATCGATAAAGTCCCGAAATGGTTTCACATCCGGGTTGTTAGTACCTTTTTTTTGCCCTATCCGATCTATATCGGGGTCAAGGACGGCATTCCAATCCCCCGCTAAAACTACCCGACGAGACGTCGTCAAGAACGGCGCGATCTGCCGAAACAAAGCAGGCCGCTCGGAATGGATATTGGGCGCATAAACCCCAATGAGACGAAGATGCTTCTCCTTTATGGTAACCTCCAGCACGCAAAGCCTGCCCGCCGGATTTGCGAAGACAAGGGTACATGCAGCCTTCAAAGACCTGCAAACCAGCCAAGAGACACCCCTCGAACAACCATCAAAACATGCTGAATAAAGGGCGAACCCCTAGACAGTATGTCCTCATGATCATGAGAAGAAAACCGGGTCTCTTGCAAACAACATATATTCACCCCGAGGCGCTGAAGGTCACGAGAGAGCCTCGCCCTGAGAGACTCGGACCTCAGGCCCCGGGCATTCAAACTTGCTAACCAGAGAGCCATCGTGAAGCCGATTAGGGTTGCCCTTCAGGATAGAACATGGCTGGGGTGAGGACACCGACAGCCTGTCCCAAAGAACCAGACATCATCTCAGTATCGAGCGTGTCATCCTGGGACAAGCCGCCGATGTCCGCAGGATAGGTTAGCTTAAGGGCTCTATATAGGGATGGGTGAACATAAATAGGGACCCTCCCTTTGCACTTTTTCGTTTCATCAAGGTTTTCCTCCAGCAGAACGACAGCTGGGGGCACCACTTTCAAGGATGTTTTAGCCTCCTCAACCATGCCCCAGATCTCCCGCGTCCCCGGGCCAGTTCTAATGACAGTTAGTTGATTTTTTCGCCTTAAGGGAAATTTTCCGGCACCTCCACGTCCACACCCTTGATGTGCCGGAAATTCCAAAAGACTTTTCAGTCCTTAGGATTCTTCGTTTGACCGAAGACCCTATCCGCCTGCTCCCGGGAGACGCGGCAGACGTCTTCCCTGTGAGATATGGTGTTTTGATTTTTTTTTTTTTTCTCCGTAGCAATTTGCGAGTCCGGACTACGAACCCTTTTTTTTTTTTTGTGGAGAATGAACAGGTGTTGGAATGGGTGTGATGTTGGGAGTGGTGGAGGGTGTCATGCCCGAAGGCGTCCTGACAGGAGAGGGTTTCGGTGAGTAAAAGATTTCGCCGGAGAGTTTGCAAGAGATTTTGGAGGAGGAGGTTTTACAAAGGGTTTCTTTTTCGATGATGTAGGGGAAGACGGGGCAGAGGATAGAGGGGCCGGTGCCCCCAGCGATTTTTGGTTTTTTCCCCGCTTTGCATCTAACTGCTCCTTTAACTTCTTCAGATCCAGAATCTTTTGCCAGCTCGGCTCATTTGCCTTCTGGGTGTCGCTGGCATTTTTCTCATAGGACACCGAGGCGTCGCCCTCAGAGCTGGTAGAGGGAATGGGGCTGTAGGTGATAATGTCCCTGGAGTCATGATGGGACGGAGGAACCGCTGTTTGGCTCTTCCCCTTGCCCCTAACCACGAGGTGCCATTCCCCCTCATCCTTCTCCTTAACCACACTAGTGGCAGGCGTCGGTTTCGGGGGCAATGTGGGCTTGGACCCAACCGAGGGACTTTGCCCATCGGTCCGCCTCGCAGCTAGACCCATTACAGGTGCCGCGGATTTTTCCTTATCGGCCAAGGGGGTATTTTGGTCGCCTGCGACCGGAACTCCAGGGGCCTTCTTCCCTGGGCAGGAGGAGGAAAGGTGACCAGTCTCTCCACACCTCCAGCAAGTCGGACGCCTACCAGTCACGATGACCGGCATTTTCCGGTCGCCTAAAACCAAACAGTTGGGGACGGACTTGAAGGCCTCTTGATCAAGCATGATGTCAAAAGTCCATCCCCCATTCAGATTGTCAGAGAGAGCTCCTAAAATCTGGCCGTACTGCATAAAAAATGCAGCCAGAAGCTCTCCCGAAATTTGAGGAGGAACCTCAAAAACGGCCACCCTGGTCCGCCTGCGGCCCTCGTACTCTGTTCTCAGAATTAGATCCTTGGTAATTAGCTCTTTTTTGGCCATAGACAAGCAATCTTCTGGTGTGGGCAGCAGAATGTCCCACATGAAAAATCCCCTACCTTTTATAACTCTTTGGGGTTTTATCCCCAGGGACAAAAGTGATTTAATCACAATGTCTTTTGTGGAGCGACAAATCTTTTTGGTTTTCTTGTCCACCACAAAAACGGTCACCATTCTCTTGGCGAACATACCGAGTTCCTGGACATCATCGACGAACCCATCTTTTTTCACCAGATGGGCATATCCTTTCGCCTTATCCAGGAAATCCGCCATGTTCAAAATACAACTAGGGGGGGACTTCCAACAAGAGGGCGACTCCTCTTTTGTCTTATTTTGACTTTCTTTATGGGCTTGGTCTGATTTATCTCCATTTTTGGAGATGCTTTTGTCTGATTTTGGGCTTCCATCAGCCCGCTTTTCGGTATTCTTTTCAGAGTGGTTGGCTTTAGCAGCCGAGACAAACAGGTCTTTTTTTAACATTGGCCCGACTATTGCCGTCGGCCATGTTGTAAAAAATAAACGTGGAGCCAACCACCTGCGGGTATTAAATCCCTTCACAATCAAGGGGAGGGTTGGGGTAAATAAAATAAAACACAAATAAAGAAGGCCTGGATAACCCAGGAAAATAAAAACAGGTAAGAAAATAAAAAATAAAAATGGCGCCTGAAGGCAGCCGAAAATAAAAGAAACCAAAAACTACCTTTTTTTTTTTCACAAAACTATCAAATAAACAAAAAAAAAAAAAAAGAAAAAAAGATAAAAAAAAAAGGCTGACGCCGCTAAAGAAAAATGAATTTAAAAGAAAAATAAACTAGTCAAAAATAAAAGGAGAAAGAAGGCGACTGAAGTCGCTAAAAAAAATAAAAATAAAAAAGAAATAAACAGAAAGCTTTTTTTTTTTTTTTTTTTTTTCAAAACTTGGTCTTTTTTTTAAATAGAGAAAATAAATAAAAATAAGAAAGCTGTCGTCCGGTTTGACAAAGTCTTACCGGACTAAAAAAAAAGAAAGAGAAAAAAAAGAAAAAATGTGAGCCAAGGCCCAAAAACAAATTAAAAACAAACAAAAGAAATGGAAAAAATTAAAACGAATGAAACCAAAAAAAATAACTTATCAGATAAACAGGTCCGGATTTTTTCACAAAAGTTAGTCCAAATAAAACGCAGCTGAAAAGAAAACGTTTCACAGTACGGGAAAAAAGGGGGGGTAGAGAGAAACAGTCAGAAAAAAAGGTCAAAACTGACAAACTGAACCAGTCAGCACTAAATTTGGCTGCACAATCTCTGTTCTTTAATAAGTATTCGTATATGGCTGAACTGTAGGTGTTCGGGACGAGCCCATTCAAAGGCAGGGTGTGATTTCTAATTTTTGTAGGAACGTGTTGTTTTATTCTCATGTTTAAGCGTTGGGTTGTTCTCCTTATGTATTCGGCTCCACAACTACAAACTTATTTATAAATAATTGAATTAATTTGATGAGGAGGGAGAACGTCTTTACCCGCAGATCGAAACATAGGGCGAGTTTGAAAAATAACCCGAACTTCAGCAGAGAAAAATCAACAACGAACATTGGATGAAATTTGTTTAGCTATTTTTTCACATTTGGTACAAATCCAGGGTAATCTGAGTTAAACTGGGCAGTTTTTGACCGTGTAGAGCCTGGCACTTATGAACTCTTCAACTTTACTACGGATAACTGAATTAAAAGTATCAAGAGGATAACCCAAATTACATAGGGTATCCTTAATAAAGTCGATTTCGTCGTTCAAGAAAGGCTCAGAGCAGATCTTTAATGCTCTATGTAGGAGGGTTTTAATAATGTTAATCTTGCGCTTAGTGGGACAAAAAGAGTCCCAACGCGTGTACAACCCTGCGAAAGTAGTTTTTTTTTTTTATAAATGGAAGTGAGAAAACCTGTTAATGTGCGATGTACTAATACATCCAAAAAGGCCAATTGATGATTGGATTCTTTTTCAATAGTGAACCTCAGTGCCGGATGGATACCATTTAAAAACGAAAGAAACTGGTCAGCCTCAACTTCACCGTTAAATAAACAAAAGGTGTCATAAACATACCGACAGTACAGTTGAAGACAAAGTGGATTCTTTCGTATCTTTTCTTCCTGGAAGCCAACAAATATGTTGGCAAGTGCCGGACCCAAAGGCGAGCCCATAGCAACTCCGTCAATCTGTCGGTACATGATGTTGTTGAAACTAAATTCGACGGAGGACGTGGCAAATTTCATCAATTCCCGGAATATTGACTCAGGAAAACTAGGTGGAGTCAATGAACTGTGATAGAGAAAATCACAGCAAATATCAATGGTTTCCAGTAAAGGAACACAAGTTAGCAGGGAGCAGACATCGAAAGAGCACATGAACTTACCAGAAGAAGATACATTTTGAACGCGGTCGACGAAGGAAAAGGAATCCTTTATACAAAATCCATCCCAGCACTGCAACACAGGATCCAAATGTGTGGAGAGCCATTGGGCTACCTTGTGTTGGGCTGAACCGATCATAGATAAAAATCGGTCGTAAAGGTACACCTTCCTTATGGATTTTCGGGATACCATATAAACGGGGACGAATCGAACCGGAAGGACGGATTTCGTTGGCAATTTCTTTTGAAAGTAGCCTCTAGTTCCTTTTTCAATTTTTTTTTTCACAACTTCCTTTTATTGTACATTTATCTGTGTTAATTTTAAATCTCCCGTTGAAGCCTGAAGAGCGGGAGCGAAACCGGTTGCTTCACCCGTTTTTAATATGTCTCGTAATATTAAGTTTTATACTTTTATTTCGATATATATATATATATATATATATATATATATATATATATATATATATATAATCAATTCATCACAAGCAAGGACATAATTCCACTAAGACGCGGGAGTCTTCTGAGAATGAAAGAGTGTGGAAATACTTTAGAAGGAACCGAAACCCCATTCCTAAATAGGAAAGAAGATCTGAATTCCTGATCCTGTTCAAAAGGCCGGGGGGAGGCTGTGACCTGAACGATAGGTGAACATATCCACTCCTGTTAAGGAGGATAAAAAAAAGAAAATAAGTAAGTAGTAAATAGATTTTCAAAGTTCCGACGAAAACAGCAGAAGTATAGAATTGATGTAGACTTCAGAAGGAACAGAAAATCCAATTCTAAAGAGGAAACAAAAGATAAACATCTACTCTAGTTCAAAAGAACAGGAATGAGTGTGCACTAGGATAACCTACATTCCTGCCTCAAAAACAAATATAGTGTCGGTGACAAAACTAACCTGGCAGTGCGTCTTGAAATTGACTTCCAATCGGTTGTTAATTGGGGCAAGATTTGGCTGGTCAACTTTAACGCCTCAAAAACTAAACTACTCTCTATTAATCACCATAGAGATCCTTCCCCCCCCCCCAATTAGAATGCCTGATAGTCAACTTCTTGAGAACAACTCCCTGCGTCTGCTCGGTCTCACGTTGACTGCTGACCTGAGATGGAACAAATACATTGAGTCAATTGCTTCGTCCACCGCGAGGAAAGATGGCTCTCTGTGCCGCGCCAGGAAATTTTTCTCCCCGGAATCGATACTTCAAATATACAAATCAACCATTCGCCCTTGCATGGAGTATTGCTTCCATATATGGTCTGGGGCACCTTCTGCTTACCTCGGAGTTCTTGACAAGATCCAGAGACGGATATGTAATATAATTGGCCCTGATCTGGCATCTTGTCTACAGTCATTCTCTCACAGACGCGCCGTCGCCTCTCTCTGTCTTTTCTACAAATACTTTCATGGTAATTGCTCCGATGAGCTGCTTTCACTGGTTCCCAGACTTCATGAATTCAAGCGTCCTACGAGTCTGGCATCCCGCTTTCACCCTTACACTGTAGAAACTTTTAGATGTAGCCGTCTCTTCTACTCCAATAGCTTCATACCTCGCACCTCTCGCCTGTGGAACACCCTTCCCAATTACTGTTTCCCTGAGAGCTATAATCTCCAACTATTCAATGGGAATGTCAAACGAAATCTCCAGTTACCTTGATCTACCCACTATCCCTCTCCTCATCCTTTCTTCTATCACTCCTATCTGCTCTCACTCCAAATCTTCTGCAACCCCCTGCATCCTAGTGGCTTCACGCCTTGCTCGGGGCGTAATGCTTAAATATATATATATATATATATATATATATGTGTGTGTGTGTGTGTGTGTGTGTGTGTGTGAATGTATGTAAAGAGAGATTTAAATTTCCCAGAATAATTTAAGGTAAGATAAATTGGTTTAAAAAAAAACAATTGAAAAAATTCTTCTTTTTTTCCCCGACGCTTTTCTTCTTTATCAAGGCAAGCAGTGAAAGCGAAATGTTTGGCTGTCAAAGATTTATTACTGATAAAGTAACTGAGGCAAAAATCCGAAAAGAAAAGTGGGAAGAATGGTCGAGGTTGGTCATTACCTGCTATCTTATTCCTAGCTAATCGGATTCACAACCCATTCATTCGTTACAATATATTCATTCACCATAAGAATTTATCCGTCACCTTTCGCCCCCGCATACGGCAAAATACCTCATGCACAAAGATCACCTACTGCCAAAAACACGCCATGAGATAAAAATCCCAATATGTACAATTGTACAATGAATATATATATATATATATATATATATATATATATATATATATATATATATATATTATCAATGAAATGATGTGGGGGTGGTCGATGAACTGAAAAAGGAATGATGTTAGTAGGACCCGTCCGCCCCACAAAAATAAAAATGGCTTTTTTATTCTGTCTTCCAAAAACATCAAGAAGCTCAAGAGGGAGAGGGAAAAGCTAAAAAGTCATGGGCTTTAAAAATTCAAAAACTGACCGAGTCGTGATGAAAAGAGCGGCCCAAAAGAAACTGGGGAGGTTGGGAATCTTCGATCATAAAAAAAGCAGGAGCCGAGAACAACACTTACTCATATTTAAAAGGTACACATGGAAGTGTCTATCATACCTAAGTGAGGACTCTTCAGGAAACCGCCCCCGTTGTGAACCAGGTAAGTGAAAACTCAGAGTTGCTGAGATAATCCGCCGCTGATAAAAAAAAACAAACAACAAAAAAAAACAAACTAAAAACAGACAGACGTAAAAAGGAAAAAGTACAAAAATATTCACTGTGTTGGACGGGGCAAAAAAGAAAAGCACGTAATACCAAGGAAAAAACTAAGATTTTTTTCCAATTGTCATTTTAAACAACTTGGTGTTTCTACAGAATTATTCTGGAGAATTTAACTATATTATCAACATGGAAGTTACCAATGTAGAGAAAGAGGTTTATATATATATATATATATATATATATATATATATATATATATATATATATATATAGATAGATAGATAATATTAGTGGTAAATATACACATACATATGCAAAATATATAAATATATATACATAGGTGCATACACATACATGTATATTTTTTGTCATAATTTATTCCATTGTAATCACAAATACGATCCAGTTCATCAGACCTACAAATTCAAAAAGAAAACAGAAAAAAAAAAAACAACTCCGGAAATAAAAAATAGAATTTACAGAGAGTGTAAGTATGAAAGTGTGGGACGAATGTTAGAGCTAAAGAGAGGGGTAACAGACGAGAGAAGGTGGGAGATAAAAACTTAACAGAGAGTTTTTTTTTAAATAGAGGTGAGTGGAAGGGGAAATATGAATGTTGTCGGATGTCTAATTCATTAAAGATACATTTCGTGGTGACATACACACACCATAGACGATCTAATGTTAAAGATCAGAATATGACCATGGAATATTAGTGTTTAAGCCTTTCTATTTATATATATATATATATATATATATATATATATATATATATATATATATATATTATACCCGATGCTGACAGTACAACTCGGAGTTTCATGTCTGGTGCCATCTTCAGGTACTGAACGTTGTATACAATTTGGTTACTATTTCTGAGTCACGCGTTTAGCACTGACCACTGTTTTTCTGATACAAAAGGATATATGTATATATGTATGTATTTGAATGTGGCCACTTACACGTACATTTATTTAGGTTATATTTACTCATTTGATTATATATATATATATATATATATATATATATATATATATATATATATATATATGTATATATTAACTGGTTTAAAATGCTTTTTCGCTACACAGTAATAACCATGTTTCAAAAATGGAAGTTAAAAACTTCAAATTTAATTTTGTAATTAAATTAAAACCATTAGTTCCATTTCATCTTCAAGCGAATATTGCAGTAACTTATTTTTTAAGTTTTGAGTTTTAAACGCACACAAAACTTCATAATTCATTGTTTTCAAGGATACAGAGAAATCCAATCATTCAGACAAGGGGTGGTAGCGTGTTCATTTTTATTAACTTTTGTTGTATCAGTTATTATTTATAATATTTATGCTCTGTAAATTTTCATTGGGCACTGTTTTGTAAAAATAAAATTATCAATAAGAACCCCGGATTATATATCTTACTGTTCTTTCTTTATATATATATATATATATATATATATATATATATATATATATAGATACACCTAGTGAGCCAGAAAATCCTACCAAGGTTTCACCTAAGTGGATCGTCAGGGAAAGTAAGGCCTTACTTTCCTGACGATCAGTTTAGGTGAAACCTAGGTAGGCTTGTCTAACTCACTAGGTGTATCTAGGTCTGCTCTACGGTTGTATTGAGCCCCTTTTGTTAGTTAGTTTTACTCGTATCGGGATTTTTCTTTGGGCTTCAGACCTGTATCTGTGCGATTTTTTGTCGACAGAAGTTCATGTTTGTAACTCTTTCTTTTTTTAAAACATTTTTTTCCTTCGAGATTGATTTGATTATTAGCAAATCAAAAATTCGACGGTTTTTCGAAACGAGTCTAGTTATCTATATATATATATATATATATATATATTTACAATTATCGACAGAATCACAAGTATCGCTATATAACTCTTCTGTAAAATGTTTTACAGAGAAGCATTGTTTGTAAAGACAAATTATACAGTTTTTTAAAGCATATGTTGAATCATAAGCAGTTATTTCACTTATCAAATGATATATATTTATGGATTATATTTTTTTTACTATTTCGTCTTTTGCGTAATTGATGTGCATTTAGTCGAGATTTGCATCAGAACATGATTCATGTTCCGATGACACCAAGAATAATGTTTATGTGTTCATCAACGATGTCGTTATGAATCTCAATAAATACAAAGTGTTCGTTTTATATGAATTTATTCTTTTTACATTTCACCAGACATCTACCATCTCAATAAGGAAGACAATTAATTGTAAATAATTTATTGAAACTATAAAATATGTCACAACGTCTTCCACATTAATAACGATTTAATCAACTCAAAGCAATTAATAACTTTAAATCTGAATTGAGAATTTATAAGTTTGACTTCAGAAAATTTTCCAGGAAATATATAGTTAAGACATCTTGGAATATAAATAAAATATTATACGAACATAAACGGATCTTTTACAATTACCTTAATGCATTTGACGAGTAATAATTCTTATCGTAATTATAACTTAAAGAATATACTTTTGATTAAACAAGAAACTAATTCATTATTTAATTTTATTTAATTTATTAATTTATTATTTATCTAATCTATTGGAAGTGCCCTAATTTCTGAATGTTCTAGGGTAAACTTACACCCAGGATCATAGAACAAATCTCCTTCCTAAAAATACTAGTGACAATTGAAAATAAGGACCGTGAACATACAAAACAAAAAAGTGATGAGATGTAGAATGGGATAATGAACTTACTGAGAGGGTATAAGCGAAACAGTGATACACCGGACGTTAAAATTAAAATTAAAAATTGTATATTTTAATGCTTCAAGGCGTTTGTCGTATTTTCTCCCCGTTTCGGCATATATATATATATATATATATATATATATATATATATATATATATATATAGTGGACATTGATGTCAACAAATGTAAGCATTTTATTTAGCAACAAGTAATTATCAACAGAAATAAAAAATACATTATTTTTGCAAAATATAATCTTTATATCTTTGATAAAGTACATCCGAGCAAAACATGAAGCCTAAGCTAAGAAGAGGGTTTCTTTTGTTTTATACACACACACATATATATATATATATATATATATATATATATATATATATATATATATATATATATATATATTGCTCTAGCCAAAATAA
Source organism: Acanthosepion pharaonis (assembly GCA_903632075.3). Classification (NCBI taxonomy): domain Eukaryota; kingdom Metazoa; phylum Mollusca; class Cephalopoda; order Sepiida; family Sepiidae; genus Acanthosepion; species Acanthosepion pharaonis. The sequence continues at coordinate 179,587 of CAHIKZ030005313.1, forward strand.
TAGTTAGAATAAACTACAGCAAATAACCACAAAATTGAATAAATAGCTTTATATTCCCAAACGAAAACAAAACTAATCAATATGCGATATCAATAAAACGCCGATTAAAATTTAAAAAAATAAATATATAGGATAAGAAATAAAAATAAAAAATAATAATAAATAAAAACAAGCAAAATAAATTAATCCAAATAAATAAACAAATAAACGACTTCCGGCAAAATTACCGCCAAAATAGACTACCCGCAATGCATCACTGACCTGTATATATAAATAACCGAGAAAGGAAAAACAACACTCGTGGTCTGGCGATTGCGCCTAGCATTAAACAGCCTGTCACCTTTAAAAGTTGACTTCAATGTTCACTTATATATATATATATATATATATATAGTATGCGATGGACAAAGAGCCGTCCAAATTACACAAAAATGAAAATAACACTGATATTTCATTTTTAAAAATATATATTTACCAAAATTACGCAAAATATCCTAAACTATGAAAGCGTAGATTTTCTCAATAAAAATGACCCCGTGCATATATTAGTACTTCGTGCCTATTTCACGAAGTCGTTCCTTACAAGTTTGTCCACAGATTCTAGATTTGATGTAAATCAGGAGAGTTCGCGAGCCAGTCTAGTACAATGATATGCTCATTGGCAAGGATTGCCAGTGTGTTCGTGCAGTATTACAAATTTTCGTATGCTTCCTTCGAATAACGACCATCGCATACAATAGCCGTAGGAGAGTAAATCGACAGTCGAGACAATAGTGTCTGGTCGTGATGGAAATTTGATACAATCATGGATGACGCTATATTTTACAAGGCCAAACAAATTTCATCACACACCACGAAAATAGATTAATATTACTGCACCCCACTGCAAATTACCTAATCCGAAGAAAAATAGAAATTGATTACACCCTGTCACTCCAGTGGGTTTAAAATTGACTGTATGGTTAAAGAAAGGAAACTAAAGCGGTTGTTTCAATTAATTACACAAGGGTGTAGACGAAATAAAGGATGTTTTATTAATACTGAACAAAAAGATTAAATGACTTATTAAACATTCTTTATCAGATAGGATCTGTTTAAACGAAGGCGAATTGCCGAAATTGACCATCTTTAAATTCTATTTATTTACACAGATAGACTTTACGAACAAGAAATTTACGGGTTTAATGCTTTTCGGTATGAATCAATCTCCCCCCCCCCAGCTATGGGTAAATAGCAAAACAGACTGTGTTCTATATCCTTGGGTATCAACCGATCTAGGAGAAAGAAAAACAATAAATTCAAAGCCAACTGATATGGGTAAATAATAGGGAAGTGTTAGATCTGCAGCCATTATTGACCATCAGAATATAAGAAGGACAACTTTGAATTCAAATCCGGAGCAGAAGTTTCTGAGACTGCGATGTCATATTCAATTTCGTTCGAACAACTCCAGCGACAAGGCCTGAGTCAAGCTGCACTGGCCTCTGATTTTTCATTTGACAACATTGGTGGTGTGATGAGATGTGATGTGCTGCATGGGAAACTGTCGATCTCTCATAAATAAAAAAAAAACTCTCTGGGCTTGCGCCCTGGAGAGGGTATAACTCATCAGGCGAAGATCCATGGTACCGAGTGCAGTGTTGGTATGATTTATATAATTTAGATCAAATATCTGAATGTGCCAAAATCAGAAGTTTTTACTATGAAGCGTAGAATGTTAGTACAGAGGTCAAAGCACTGACGATATTGAAAACAAGTTTAGGACGCGAAAGGTAAGATCAACCGGAAGTGAAGCGTCATCAAATTATAAAATTATGAGATCATATCATCGATTTAAAAGGAAAAAAAAAACATTTGGAAGGTCAACTATCACAATCGTTTGCTTAATTCGCAAATTAATTTCCTGTGAAAAGAAAGATAATAATTCATGTTATCATTTATTGGCCGTCACTCGCAGACTTTGAGCTTTGGCCGTTTTTGTTTTATTTTTCAAAGAAAGATTATGGCAACCTACTACCGGTCATGACCCAGCAATTTAAATACATTCACAATTTAGTGGCTTTCTTTTTATTCTTTTATCCGTTTTAATTTCAAATTGATAAAAATTTAAGGCCTCCAGACAAATACTGTTCATTGGGTGTTTCTATTTTACTCAATGTCCCGACACAATGACAAAGTAGTCTAAGTTTAGTTTAGTTTGGGAATATTGCTTGCATTTAAAATGATTTTAGTATAGACGGACTAAGGTTCAAGGCAGAAAGGATAGAGCTACCTTAAGGAAATATCTGTGTGATAAATTTCCAAACAAGTGTGTTACAAGAGGTTCTTATTATAAGGATATGATTGAGGTATAAAACACACTTCTTTACGTTTCTTTTGTGCCAAGAAATTTTCGAATATTTTAGTGTATTTTCTAATAAAATGTTTGAATGCACGACACTATTTTTCTCAACATTGTTTTTTTCTCTGTGCATAAATACTGGTTGATATATAAAATTTTAAAAATTGTCATGATAAATTCCGTGAAAGAATGAAACCGGTCGCCATAAAATTTTCCTATTTTCCTTTCTCTTGGAGAATTGGAGAAATATAATAAATTGCCAATACTATATATATATATATATATATATATATATATATATATATATATATATATATGTTTGTTGTTTTTCTTCATTTTTTCTGTCTCATTTATTTCTAAAAAACAAAATTTGGAAGGCTTTGTTTCGGTAGAATTAATCATCGAAGCTTTAGCAGAACTTTGGTTTAAACTATCTTATATCTTTGAAGTTATAATTATAATATTTATACACACACACCTACAAAAATAAAACACACGCATATATATATATATATATATATTATTATTATTATTATTAGCATAAGATATTATAATAAAACTAGTTTTATATTATAATATCCTATAATAAAAATAATAATAATATATTGGTCTTCTTCGTATTGAGCACTTTTTAAAAATAAATGCTACCGACTGTGGATTTTCATTTCATTACTTTCTCTCATCTGTATACACAACAATAATATATATATATATATATATATATATATATATATAGTCTGAATAGTATATAGACTATATATATATATATCGATAGATATAGACTATATATATAAATATATATATATATATATATATATATATATATATATATATATATATATATATATATATATATATATATATACATAAACACACACACACACACATATATATACATACATACATATATGTGTGTGTGTGTGTCTGTGTGTGTGTGTATATATATAGTCTGCCTCAACTATTTTACATCTAAGCAATACTTTTCCAATACATATTGTCCATCTCTTTTTAGAGATAATTCTGTTTAATTTATTAACCTCGATTTAGCTCTGTTGGGCGAGGTTCGAATCCGGTTAGTGTCATGGATCCTTACCTATAACTAGAGTATGAACTCTTCCTAACACTATGTATACTACGCCTCTCAAGAGAGAGAGCGTCGAATCGAGCCGAGCTTCTCGGCTTGACGGTCGAACTCTCTGCCTCTGAGCAGAGAGGAACCTGGACGAGGCTCCGCCGAAGGGCAAAGTCTGGTTCAGGGGGGGTTGACCAACCCGATCCCGTTTATACGGGTTCTACGGGCCTAAGGGCACGGAAAACCCACGTTAAACTTGGCCTTGTACCACATGCAACCCTCGTGGAGGGGGGGGGGGCTAGATACCGAATCGAGTCGAGCCGATAGTAATTTACTCCAAACCAGACTGACAGTCATACTAACACCTTCCACATCTTGTATTATTATTTCGTGTAACATACCTTCGTTATTTCTACTCTTGCATTCGTGTTGTTCTTCCTTGCTCCTAACCCAGACCATAACAGTGGCGACAAGTATATTGAAGAAACGAATTCTACGCGTAGGTTATATATATATATATATATATATATATATAATCTTTTTTGCTATCGGTCGTCCATAAAAGAGGCGATGGAGATATTGAGGAAAAAAAACACAAGTTCGACGCGAAGATAAAAGATAAAAACTTTTTAGACACCAATCATAACAGTGGTAATGAAGACGCGAATTTTACCTGTCAGCCAGAATAGAATCGAATTCTACGCAGGAAAATTTTTTCGTACCAACGTTCCAGAACAACAGATGACAAAGACCTGAAGTCTACACTGAGAAAAAAGGAAAAATCCTTACACAAGTACACAACTCTAGGTACAAAGTACATATTGTGAAAAGAAAAAGTAAGGAGAAAAAGTGAGTTTTTTTCCCTCCTTTTCTCGTGACAACAGATAGCCTGTGTTATTATTAAATTACGGTGTAAACTAATTAAAATGCAATCCGAGCAACAACAAAAAAATGAGGAAAGACAGACTAGGCTCGAAGAAAAACAATTAGAAATTCAACAGAAAAACGAAGAAAAGCAACTCGAACTACAAGAATTACTACTAAGGGCAGTAACAAATAATGGACAAAATTCTGAAAATGAAGCGGCATTCTCGCAAAATGTGATATGGAGCTCAATCAAAGACTTCACTTATGCACCGGACGAAGACAAAACCTTCGCGGCTTACTTCAGAAGATATGAAGATTCATATGAGTTTGATTGCGGGAATTGGTCAGACGTGAAAAAGTATGTCTACTACTGAGGAAACTAGGGTCAAGCGAATACACTAAATTCGTAGACTACATCCTACCGAGGAAAACGAATGAGTTAACTTTTAGGGAATCCGTGAAACCTTTAACGGAATTATTTAGTTCGAACACTTCACTATTCCACAAAAAGGTGGAAATGTTTAAATTTAACAAAAAAGGAATGCGAAGACTACGTAACATTCGCTTCCGTAGTAAACAAACACTGCGATGACCTTAATTTATCTGAACTCAGCTCTGACAATTTTAAAATTTTCATATTCGTCCAAGGCCTGGTTTCGTCTAAAGATGCGGAGATCAGACGGAGAATTCTAACAAAACTGGAGAGTGAACCAAAACTGACGCTATAAAAATTGGCTAAAGACTTTCAGAAATGTATAAGCGTAAAAAAGGACTCGAAAGATATCGAAGAAACTGGCATCGCTCACATACGAAAAGTACAAGGACAAACCGTTTTCTCCTCCTCAAAAACAAACAAAACCAATTATTTTACGACAAAAAGTCAAATGAAACCTCAGAAGAAACCACCACCCAGTCCATGCTTTCGCTGTGGGACTTTACATTGGTACAAATATTGTCCATACCCCTATAAGACTTGTCTATCGTGCAATAAAGTGGGACATAAAAGTTCGCACAGTAGAACCAACATGAAAACAAAAGCCGAATAAGTGTCACTAGAACTGACCAAGCGGACGGGATAAATATACGAAAATACGTACAAGTAGAAATGTTTAACAAAAAATCAGATTACAATTAGATTCCGGATCAGATTTAACCATTATTAACTTACAGACGTGGAAGAAATTAAACGAAGCAACCATGTTGAGAACAGATAAAATAGCCAGGTCGGTAACAGGAAGAAACATCTAATTTGAGGGGGAGATTATCACAAATATGACGTTCAACGGGATGAGCAAGAAATTAAAGATGTATGTTCTAAAAAATACGGAAAATTTATTTGGAACTGACTGGATGCAAAAATTTGACCTCTGGGATTTGCCGATAAATACGTTCTACCAAAAAGTGGAAAGGTTATCGACCGAAGCAGAGAAATTGAAGGAGAAATTAAAGGAGAGTTTCCCCGACGTATTTTCATCCGGCCTCGGAAGGTGTAAAAAAATGACGGCCAAAATCGAAGAAAATCTACAACCCATTTTCAAGAAGAAAAGAAATGTACCTTTCGCATCATTAGAAAAGATAGACGGAGAGTTGGATAGACTCGTGAAAACCGGTATATTGACAAAGGTGGAATATAGTCAATGGGCCGCACCTACGGTTTACGTGGAAAAAAAATCGGGTGAGATACAAGTATGCGCTGATTTCTCGACAGTATTGAATGCAGCGATTAAGGATTATCACTATCCTCTCCCTAGTCTAGAGGAAGTTTTCACAAAGTTGAACAGAGGAAAAATTTTCTCAAAAATAGACTTGAGCGAAGCATACCTACAAGTATCTGTAGATGAGGAAAGCTTGAGGTTGTTGTGCATAAACTCACATGAAGGATTATATAAGTTCCAGAGATTACCATTCGGGATCAAGGTCACGCTGGAGATATTTCAGCAAATAATGGACACTATGCTAGGCGGACTAGATTTCACGATCGCATACCTTGATAAATAGCAAAAATATTGGACAACACTGGGAACACTTTCAAGAGGTTTTCAGGCAGATACAAAATTACGATTTTAAGGTAAAGGAAAATAAATGTGACTTCTTTATGAAGGAGATAAAATATCTGGGCCATATTATTAACGAAGAAGGAAGAAGACCAGACCCAGAAAGAGCCACGGCAATAAAAAAAAATGCCGACTTCAAAAAATTTAGCCGAATTACAAAGTTTCTTAGGCTTAATAAATTATTATGAAGAATTTATTCCTAACATGCACAAATTATGCGCACCGCTAAACGAACTGTTGAAGAATGAGAAAGTTTGGGAATGGTCATATGAATGTCAGAAAACTTTCGACAAAATCATTAAGACTCTAACAGCAGATTTATTTTTAGCGCATTATGTTCCAAAATTGGAAATAATAGTCGTGAGTTCCTATGGTGTTGGGTCATGTATACTTCATAAAATGCCGGATGGGACACTAAAACCACTCGCGCATGCGTCAAGATCGTTATTACCAGCCGAACAAAATTACTCGCAAATCGAAAAGAAGCGCTGGGTATTATTTTTGCGATTACAAGATTCCACAGATATATTTATGGTAGTTTATTCACATTGCCGACGGACCACAAGCCGTTACTAACAATATTTGGATCAAAGAAACGTCTACCTGTCTACACTGCTAATAGATTACTAAGATGGGGAACGATTTTATTAAATTATTATTTCAAATTGGAGTATCTTCCATCAAACAAAATCGGGCATGCAGACGGTCTTTCGAGATTAATACCAAAGAAAAGGGAGCCATTAGAATATTCCGTAATTGCAGCTCTACGATATGAGGAAGATATTAGAACATTATTATGTAGTACAATTTGAAACCTCACCGTCACATTACAAAAATTAAGAAACGAAGCAGTGAATGACGAATTTATAAAGGAAACGAAAAAAATTATAGGAAAAGATAAGCATATATCAGACAGTTTTTTGTTATGTGATAATGTTCTGCTATATAATGAAAGAGTAGTAACCCCGAAAACGCTTCAAAGGCGAATCCTCAAGGATTTTTACGTGGGCCACCCAGGAAAGAACAGGATGAAATCCTTAATGCGAAGTTACGTGTAATGGCCAAACATGAATCAAGATATTATACATATGGTGGACAAATGCAAGGGCTGTTCCTGAGCAGCCAAGGCACCTCCGATCACTCATAAGCCATGGCCTGAGACAGATCGACCGTAATCGAGAATCCATTTAGATTTGGCAGGTCCATTAGAGAGTTTCTACTACTTGATTGTAGTAGACAGTTACAGCAAATGGCCAGAGGTATTTCGTTGTAGAAAACCTACTTCTGAGACGACAATAAATAGCCTTCACGAGCTGTTTGCTCGTTTCAGAGTGGTTGATTGTTTAGTCACCGATAATGAAACACAATTTACATCTGCGGATTTTCAAGAATTTTGTGAAACTTTTCAAGTGAAACACATCAAATCTCCGCCATATTACCCAAGGTCAAACAGTCAAGCAGAGAGGTTTGTAGATACATTAAGGAAAGCTTATGACGTACCAACAGAAAAGGCTTTACAACAATTCTTGCAAGTGTATAGAATTACACCGAACAGTACTACGCCATCGGCATTATCGCCAGCGGAAGTAATGTTCGCCCGAAAAATTACATCGGCATTCGACAAATTACTGCTAAAAAAAGACAAAGCAATCACCGAACGTCGTTTGTACTAAAAAGAAAATTTAGCCCAGGGGAGAAAGTTTTTTTTTTTAAATGTTCAAAAACAACACATCCTACTGGGAGCCAGGTACAATAGAGAAACAAATCGGGAACGTGATTTATATAATTCAGGGTCCAAGTTCTCGCATAAAAGGTACTTAAATCAGACCAGAAAGAGGCTGTTAGAGGATACTAACAGTCTACCTCATGAAGAGGAGGAAGTAATGGACACAACATTTGACACATTCAATACTCAAAGGACACAAGAAATTTCAGAACCGCGGAAATCAAGCAGAAAAAGAAAATTTACAGAGCCTTTGATGACTAATCCGAAGAGGAAAAAATATTAAAGACCCCTGCGAGGTAAAAGCTTGGGAGGTGGGTGTTATGCGTCCTTACCTATAACTACAGAATGAACTCTTCCTAAAACTATGTATACTACGCCTCTCAAGAGAGAGGGTCGAATCAAGTCGAGCCGATAGTAGTTTACTCCAGACCAGACTGACAGTCATACTAACACCTTCCATATCTTGTATTATTATTTCGTGTAATATACCTTCGTTATTTCTACTCTTGTCTTCGTGTTGTTCTTCCTTGGTCCTAACCTGGACCATAATAGTTAGCTAGACGTTTTTCAGTTTTACTTTTTATCTATTATCATCATGAATGGTAATAAAAAATAAAATTTGTCTTCTTTTATACCAGTCAGATATATATATATATATATATATATATATATATATATATATATATATAGTCTGAATATAACTTAACCAGGCGCCACTTACGTAATTTTGTTTCCTAGACCAATGCAAGTATCTAATAAATTTATTTATTATATATATATATATATATATATATATATATATATATATATATATATATATATATATATATATGTGTGTGTGTGTGTGTGTGTGTGTGTGTGTGTGTGTGTGATTGTTATTTTCATAGATTTATTTCTGTTTATTAATATCTCATGTATTTGATTTCATTAGAAACGTCAAATGCAGAAGAAAAATTTGCAATTTTTTTCTTCCTCATCATTTCTCTCGATCAGTCACTTTGCCGTAATCGAGATGGAAGATTAAAAGAAAAAAAGCCGAATAAACGGCGCCTCGACCGATCTGGGCTTTTTATGTACTACACAATGAATATATTCATGAAGCAGGGCCTTGTGATGAAGAGACAAATTTTATATTAATCAGAGACAAATCGTAGATAAATAAAACTTTCCAATTCTGAGAGCGAAACACCAAAATGGTTTAGGAAATTTGAAATAAAATTATTTTGTTTATGTTAGTAAAAGCATTATTTAGCAAAAGTTAATTTTTAAAATTTCTATCCTAATTCTTTGTTTATTCATTTCTTTTGAAATTCCATTTTGAGAAAATATTTAAAATAAATTTACATGAAAAAAGAGGTATGTGGCGTGATGTTCTGTATAGTATTACATTTAATGAAATTAGGGGTCCCTTCCAAAGTGATGGTAGCTTCAATATATATGCACGAAATCAGTGTCAGTTCTTGAATAATATACATTTTCGTAGTACAATTCAAATTGAATAGTTTTCAGCTGATTAAACTAGCCGAGCTAAGAAATGCTCCTTCACAAACTCCACATTGCCCAAACTTATTTCAAAGCCTCAGAATCAAAGGAATGGTAGTCAGCCCCTTCATATATTAATCCAATCGTAAATTTGTGCGTTATAATTACAAGAGATGAAAAAAAAACATACCAGCAACGAAAATCTCTTCTGAGAAATAGATACTGCAGAAATTTGCATCAAATTTGATGAGTCAAAATTTTGACAGAAACAATGCATAAGCGCAATGAAGGACATCGAATGTAAATGAATCCTTTTTGACATTGAAAATAATAAACTAATTCATGGATGTGCCATATTGTGTTAATAAATATATATTTCGGCGCCTATATATTTTGATTTGTTTAGAAATCAAAGTTTACGTTGGGTTTGCAACCTGACATCCCATAAACAATATAGTATTCATCATTTTAATAAAGCCAGTAATGATATGCTAAAATTCACACGTTATATTTCTCATATAAACGTATCCTGAAGAACATTCCAAAATCGATTGGTTAATTCTTATTTCAATGAAACGTACGTAATATAATTGATCATAGTGTATTACACAAGTGATTTTAATCCACAAGTGAACCTTCATATTTGTAGCCTTGCGCCACGCTAAGATAAGCTCAGATAATATTTGGCTTTCAGGGGATAGTGTTTATTAATAGAATTTCCCTAACTGTTTCTACATCAGGGATTTCGATCGGCCTTGCGTAATTGCGCGTGTGTAATCGTCTATTTTATTGCTTACAATAAATCGAGTTGATTCGTTATTGTAAAGAACAGCAAAATTCAGTGAGAAATGGACAAAATATATGCTTGCCTTTTCAGAGGCAGACATTTTATTCGTGTAAGGCAGATTCTTTTGACATCTGAATTAAACATAAGTCGCTTTTTTGCCATTGACTTTATTGACCAACGAATAAGCGTATAATTCTACATATTTCTCACATCTTTCAGAAAACATCATTATTCCCTCCTCCCAGAATATTTTTATTTGTCTTGGCAATGAAATATTACCGGTGCCTTTTGAAGTCTTCCTGTGAATTAAAAACTTTTTCATGGGAATTCTACAAATGCAAAACTAAAGGATAATCCGAAGATAAATTCCCCGCTTAAGGCGGCAGATTAGTTAAATCTTCCTACTCAAGCTGGAACTGTTTTTGTCTGTTCGTCAAAGAAACATGCAGGCTAGCATTATCCTGATGGCGTATTCCTCTATTTCTGCAAAATCTGCACGTTTTTCATCGATTGCTATGTTCAGTTAGTTTAACAGAGAACAGTAATTGTTGAATCAAGTATTTGCTTCTCTGGAAGGAGCTTATAGTCGCCGATGTCTCTCCAAAACCACCATATACACAGTATCAGCTTTTGATAAAACTCTACACGGTTATTCAGCTTGTACTTTCTTTTCTTTCTTCTTACGTTATTGTAAAGTATTCGCATGCATAATGCCCTGTAAACAGCATCCCGACTTCATCTCATGTAAAAAGAGTAAAACACCCCGCAAAGTAGTAACCTCCTCAGGTATGATAGGTCAGTATTTAACTATGGATACAAGTAAACAAGATAAACAATTTTTATCTATAAACATACGTGGATAAAGTGGTTATAGGATGGAAAAAAATTCATCACTTGTGTACACTCTTTTGAACACCGTCAAAACTGGAGAATAAGGATTGGCAGCTCTGACCCAAATGTGGCAGCAGGAATATTTTCAGTCTGGTCACACTCTTGTAAATATAGAGTAGTTTTGAAGGTTTAGGTTTGGTTTGTTTTACGTCATATCAACCTCAATGGGTTATTTAATGCCGACAAAATTTGTATTGCTGGTAATATGTTTTTCTTCAAAAATCTATTTCTGGGAATATTTTCCCTTGATGAAATCTATAGCTGGTAATATTTTTTTCAAAGAATGTATAGCTGTTTGTATTGTTAGTATTTTTTTCTTTAAAATATTGCTGATAATAATTTTTCCTCCAAAAATTATTGCTGGTAATATTTTATTTTTTATTACAAAGTATTTCAGGTATTAAAACCTATTTTTACTCAAGTTTGGGTGTCAATTAGTTGCCCATAGCTGGGACCCTAAAAGGTGCTACCACCCCGGGTCAGGGTGGACCTGCGAACGCCAGCAATTAAGAGGTGGTTACACGATCCTCAAAACCTCCTGACCAGACGCCTTACTGTTGGGCGTATTATATTGTCTTACCCAGGACGCGGATGTAGTTTATCGTCATACCCAGGACAGTAGCGAAGTGTTGAAGGTGTCAGGTAATTTCTGAAGCGGTTAAAAGAATCGATCATTTTTTCCGCACACGTATATCATGCGACATTTTAAGACCTAATTTTGAAGGTAAATTTAAGGGGGTCGCATCATACACGAGATATAAAATTAGCGTATGTAATGCGGGACCTGGCTACGCCGTTGACCAAACTATATATCCTTTTACTGTAGTTAATTTACCATCATATTAGGTTTTCAAATGTCGCATGACACGGGAATATATAAGGTATGTATAAAATAAAGCAAAATTTAGATGATAATCAGAAATATAAATAATTATTTTTATATTGTTGATATGTTTGTACGTTGAGCTGTTCTCGTAGAATGTAGCAGAGGCAACTACCATATTTGAGCGGAACTGATCTTGAGAACGAGATTCAATGTCTTGGAATTACTCACGATATTCATCGATTACCCTACCGAGATTCGTTGCTTTTCAAATACAACCAACACCGCATTGCCGCGACACAATGTTAGCTGGCCGATTGAATGTTGCACCCGCGTGTCGTTTCTGACTTCTCGTGCTCTATTTTAGTTATTTTTCCTCGTTTATTTCACTAAGGAGCTACAGTCACCGTAGTATCCTTTCTTAGAAAACGTAAGATGAAGATAAAATGACTGATGTCTACAGCTTGGTCAACTCCCATCACAACGTGACGGTGGGTATATCTAAGAAAACAGTCTGATAGCTCAACACACATTTTCCATTCCATTGTTTAAACTTTACGCGAGATTTTTAAAGTAATATTAGAATTAGACATTCCGGGAAACATAAAAAAGTCCCCCTTGGGAGGTAATTTTAAAAAGAGGTTTTTTTTTTCCGATGACACCGCTTTTTATCTACCTTCACTCCTCGGAAATGTTTATTATCTTAAAAAGCGATGATTAGAATTGAAATAAAACCAAAAAATATGATGAAAGTGAATTTATATGTATCTTTTTGTTCTTGAGAATTTACAACAAAAATATTAAACACTATTAATTTATTAGATTGTTTATTTACGGAGGCGCGGTGGAGTAATGGAACGCGGCTCGGATTGAAGAATCGAGTTCGAATGACAGTTGAATCAGTTATATTCACTTATGTGCTAATACACTTGCGAAAGATATGAATCCTTTTCTTCTCCCCCCAGCTATGGATAAATACAGCACAGACCTTGGATGCCAAAAGGTCTACCGCAGAAAGAAATGGGAACCTACTGCGAAAAAATCTGCTTCGTCAGTCATGTATCGAAAGATACATGATCACCTAAGCGTGTATCACGCATGGCACATAACTGTTTATTTACAAGAATAATTTTATATTCATGACATTCTAAAAACTTATACAGTTAGAACTAACTCGATGCAATATTTATAATTTATGAATTTTTAAAGAAATTAATGCGGATTTTTTTTATTCATAGAATTATAAACTTAATGATTAAAATATGTGAAACAACTATAAGGAAATACTTATTATATTATTTACCATTTTATAAAGATTTGATTTGACTCAATTAGCCAATGACTTGCCAATCATTTCAATAAATGATATAGTAAATACCGATAGTAAAAAAAAGAATCTAATAAATAATTAGTGGTTATTAGTTTTGTTATCAATTCCCAAGAACAAAGAAAATGAATTAATTCATTTTATATGTTTAGTTTTTATTCCAGTTTTAATCATCGCTTTTTAAAACAAGTAATCCTGCCGAAGATTGACGGTAGTTGAAAAAGCCAGGTGTCATGGATAAACCGCCCTTTTGACACTACGTCTTATTGCGGGAACTCTCAGAACTTTTCTTTTAATAATTGTTCATGAAATAGAAGGCACGTGAGCCAAGGTATAGATTTACTGAGTGAGGCTATTGCTTGCATGAGGAGAAGTAAGAAGTGCAGTTTAAGAGCATATATAGGAAAGATCAGAGTTAACGACATTAAGATTTTCGGAATCGGAGAAATATCGTCGCGGGAGTATGTTCTCCGAAGCAGCAGTTTTTGTGAAGAAGCTGTACCAATGGAATTTCATTCTTACTAATGGAATACGAAGGGAATTGGGTTAATCTATCGTTGTGTATATGGCATGGCGAGCCTTTGCTGTGAATAGCAAAACTTTTGAAACCAAGGAATATAGCTAATCATAATATTTGACATGGAAACTTCTAAGCTCTATTATGGCTACAATGTTTGTATTGGCAAGCTCAAGTAAACATATCTAGTAATAGCCTATATTTTGTTTGATCTGAGAGAATACAAGGCAGAATCAGTTACGTATACAAGTGGTAAAAGGAACTACAGTGTATTGCAGCAAAATCCGACACTTGACAAAAAGAAGACGAAATAGGCAATGAGAACAAAAGTTGAATAAGCAAATACCGGACAGTTTGACAGCAAACTAACGTTTTTCTCTCTACCCTTTTCCAGGATGGAATATGAGCACAGAGCAGCGGTAGTAGCTTCTTTTCGCATCGGGAAAAAGTCTGTGGAAGTGATGTCCTGGTTTGGGTTCAAGAGGATCATGGTCATGGACATTTGGAGGAAGTGGAAGACGTGTGAGAACAAGGACGAGTTTACTGCCAAACGAAAGACCCACAACGTTCGATCTTCGGCCGTTAGGACCGACGAATTCGTTGCCGACGTCAAGGAGACAGTCAACAATGATGGAAGCCAGAGCTACGCCAATATCGCCGCTGACATGAGCTGTGACAAGTCGACGATCTGCCGAACGATCAAGAAGGATATTGGTTACTCCTCCTTATACTAGTCTTACCGCATGCTCATCACGAATTCATCCAATGAGTCGAGAAAGGTCAAGGCGGCGGCTTTGCTGAACTAGCTCAAGCACGGATCCGCCGAGATGCCGAGGTTCTTCTCTGAGGAAAAGAATTTCATCCAGGGTCACACGAGCAACAGGCAGAACGACAATTGAATCTGCAAAGACATCGAGGAGGTTCCCGTCGTGAAGCATACGAAGTTTTCCTCCTCCGTCATGGTCCTTGGTGTCATCTGAGAGTCACCGCTGAGGTCAACCAGGAGGTGCGGAGGAGCGTGGTGAAGCCTTGGATACACGAGATCGTCGCCGGACGCCCCTAAGTCTTCCAGTAGGACTCCGTTCCTGCACACAAAGCCAAGACGATCCAGGCGTGGCTTCTCAACAATGTTCCTCACTTGTGGCCGCCCTCCTCATCCGACTGCAACCCCTTAACTATTTATTCTGGGGCGTGATCGAGGCCAAGGCCCACAAGCACGCCCACAACACGGTCGACTATCTGAAGGCTGCCATCGTGGTGGCGTTTGCCGCTATAGACAATGACATGATCACCAAAGCTTGTGACTTATTTCGCGCCTGCGTTGAGATGGTCGTCGGGTACAATGAAAAATAATGTAGTATGTAACTCTATTACTAAATTAACCGTTGGGTCTCTACATATACAACTTTTTTTTTTTATTACCTATTCGTATTCTTTTTGTCAAGTGACGGATTTGGTTGCAACACACTGTAAACATTGATTATATGGATTTAGCTTGAGTCCTAAGATGTTCAAGGCAAAGTGGCT